>CAIGRP010004198.1:0-22797 GCA_903798385.1 Fraxinus cuspidata
TTGTTTTGATAGGACTTATCTGTAAGATTTTAAAAATTTTAGGACTATAATTACAATTAATTGTTTATTATTATTTTTCATTTGAATAGAAGGGTAAAATCGTCATTTTATTGGAAAATTGTTGAAAATGACCTTTTGCGTAATGAAATGTGGAAGGTAGGGGTGAAAATGACAAAAAATGAAAGACAATGACGTTTTGCACAATAACCTTGAAATGTATGGATGTTTTTTATAAATTCATTAAAATAATCGAAGAATTATTCCGACCAAGTCTACGTGATGACTCTAGTCAGGAAGAAGTGACAGCATTCAAATGCCCTAGCTTCAATTCCATCTCCCAATTTTCAACCAAATTTGTAATTACTTCTGCATCAGAAGAATCATCAAGTTTCATGCCGCGGAATTTGTGCCACAATATGAAGAATGACGAGTTGTTTTGATATGACTTATTAGTAATATTTTAAAAATTTTAGGACTATAATTGCAATTAGTTGTTTATTATTATTTTTCATTTGAATAGAAGGGTAAAATCGTCATTTTATTGGACAATTGTTGAAAATGACCTTTTGCGTAATGAAAGGTGGAAAGTAGGGGTGAAAATGCCAAAAAATGAAAGGCAAGGACGTTTTGCACAATAACCTTGAAATGTATGGATGTTTTTTTATAAATTCATTAAAATAATCGAAGAATTATTCCGACCAAGTCCACGTGATGACTCTAGTCAGGAAGAAGTGACAGCATTCAAATGCCCTAGCTTCAATTCCATCTCCCAATTTTCAACCAAATTTGTAAATACTTCTGCATCAGAAGAATCATCATCATGATTTATGTGGGTGGAGTTCCATTTGCGACTGATGAATCATCCCAGGTACTACTCAACTTTAGAGCTTTGTTATGCTTTCCTTTGCTTAGGTTAGCTCATTTTACTTTCCACAATCACAGCCCACAGACAGATTTCATCTTTTTTCAACAACGAATCAATGGATTGGTTCCTTGTCATTAGGCTTAAATAATAGTCTCTAGTGGATTATTTTGTTGTTTGATATAAACAGAAAGGTACAGAGGGATAATATGCAAATTTTAATTGTTAGTTCATCAGATTCGAGAATTACATCTCTATACGGTTAGAGAAATCTGTAACAACATTTTCCTTTAATTATGTGACAGGTGCCAAAAATGTACTGTATAGTACATGTGAAGAATACTCTAAAACATAATTGCATCAGTAAATAGATTAGAAATAAAACAGTAAAATTTATAGACTACTACGGCTAACTGTCCTCTACAAGTTGGATTCTGGGATCCATGATGCTTGGCAGAATGAAATGCAGTGCAGAAATTGATTTGATAAGGAATCTGATAATAAGCTGAATAAGCTTGACTAAGAGCACCTGCGAAGAGTATAAAGAGTAGCAGCAAAGGACCATATTGGAGAGAAATAACGAAATACCATATTTGGTTGAAAACCAAATCTGCCCGAATCTGGGCATTAGTCCACAATTTAAAGGACCTAATCCATACAATGATATGAATTTTTTGCACAACGGTTTTAAAACAACCAAACAGCAAAATAAAAGAAAGGGACAATAAAGAAGGCTGTGCTAATAATTAAAACAAGTGTGTGTTTTAAAGAACAAAATAACAAAAACGTAATACTTCTGCATCAATTTGAATTGAAACCAGCTGCTGCAACCCAATTAACTCTTTCCTCCATTCCCAGTACCCTTAAGCTTCTCCTCCTGAATCACCCCTGCAAGCTGAGTTCTGGGATCTTGACGCTGAGCTCTAGCTTTGAGAATGAAATGCAGTGCTGAAAGTAGTTTGATAAGGAAATCTGATCATGAGCTAAACAAGTTTGATTTAGAGTGTTTTATCTAGCACTTTGTCTCTCACAAAGTATAATTCAATTTTGATATGCTTAGTCCCTAGAGTGTTGAATTGGAGTTGCATTAAGTGCAATAGTGTTGAGGTTTTCGTTCCAAATCAATGAAATTCTGATTTTCTAGATTCAAAGTTCACACAATAAACCAGCGGTCAGTGCATTTCTGTTTTTGCATTGGCTAAGTTGTGATATTCTGCTTCAGTGGTGCTCAGGGATAAAAGTACGTTGCTTTTCAGAGCTTCATGTGACAAGGTTTCTTCCAAGAAATATGCAGAACCCTGATGTAAGCTGATGATCATTAAGATCTGAGCACTAATCAGCACCTAAATAACAACAGAGAAACAAGCGTGAAGACTTGGAGAGAAGAATATGATGCCCAATAGTTCCTTTGAGACACTGTAGAATCCTTTCAAATGTCCGCCAGAGTTTTTCCAGGGGATTGGGCATTTAAAAAAAAAAAAACTTTGTTGACACTAAAGGAGATTACTGTCTGTAAGATTGTTGCACTTTGGTACTGACTATACTACGATAGACTTTTGGATTGAACGTTGGTCTCCTTTATTTTCAGTGAATTTCACATCACTGACCATCTCTGTTGGCATAGGATTGACTTATAGGATTGAAGCATTTGGTGCACTATATGTTATGAACTATACCCAACTCAATTTGAGAAATTTTAAAAGCAACTTTCTGCAGTCAGCTCCTTCCTTTAATCGATGATGTGTAACAATGAAATCAGTGCTCCTTTTCCTTGCATCATAATCCTACAAGTTCTATGGTTTTGGGTAAGGGGTGTGGGATATTGGATAAATTACACCATCTAACATCATAACTTTTTAGTCATGTGAACATCATATGATTCTTCTTATACTTGCACTTGACAACAGAAACACCAATAGGCCATGGAAATCTCAATGAATTCTGCAAGTTATACTGTTGTTGTTTACAGTGGAAATGCTATCCATACCCTAGGTTCTTGATGTAAAAAGTACTTATACCAACTTCAAGTCCTTCCAGCCTTAATCCTTAATGATTGGGTACATTAGATGTCCATATATATTTGAACTTCCATCGTTGTCTATCCCTATTTCCCTCCCCAGCTTATGGCCCCTTCTTAGAAAATGAACTCTCCTATTCAATCATCAATTCATCATTCTCAAAGTTCTATCTAGAGATGCTTCTATGTAGTTGCATGTTTATTCGTATTCAGGACTTTTGGAGAGGCATATGACATAAATGTAATAAGATTATCTGAATCATTTAGTAGATTAACGCTACCTTTGTTTTTGTAATATTATGATTGGCTATTTAATTTCAATCTTTGTAATTGTGAACAGGGCACCCATACGTTGATTTCTTTGATGGAGCATCCTAGTTTGGTATCAGCCTCAAGCTCATTTAAATTTCTTCCGGAGAGAAAGTTCTCAGTTTCTGAACCCTCTGGTTCAGAAGTATCAAGAAATAGTAAAGGGGTCTACATTTTCCAAAGGGAATTTGCAACAGTTGACCCTGCACTCATTGATGTATGTTTGTATTTTCTGTTTAAGAGTTGAAATATAATGCTCTAAACATGTGTTCTAAAAAACAAAAAGCACATCAAGGCCAAGTTTCAAGCCTAGGCGAGCTTTTAGAACAATGCTCTAAACTAAGGAACTCAGCGTAAATCCTAAAACTTCATCCACTAGCTTAGCTGTTTGATGCTTTCTGTTTTTGTTATTGCTAATGCATTCAATTAATACTGCCACTCTCTTGGACATTTTTCATATTTACCATTAAATTCTAATCAGCTACGTAGTGCATAAGATATAGCTCCCTTTTATTGCAACTCTGTTAAAATGAGGGAAGTTGGTACTTTGTGATGCAGAAAGGAAATAAAGGAACATAAATTAATGTACATTAGTTAAAGACTTAGAAGATGGTAATGCCTTCATGGAGATATGTCGGTAATTGACAATTATTTTCTGGGCGCTTAAAATTCTACTGGTTCAACCTTCAAAATTAGAAGTTAAGAGGCATATATGCATTTTAATTTTTATAGCTGAAGAATCCAAAATTTTAGCAGTCTCGTTCAGTTAATATCTGTAAGTGGGTTTAAAGTATTGCCTTCCCCTGCAGTAAAAGGTCTCTAACACAAACACCCCAACACTTAGAAAACCTGAAATCTCAGTACTCCAAGAAAAATGCACATTATGAAATTTATGAAAGGCTTTTTCAAATGCTTATAGTTCATTTTTATTGAAGCCTTGTCTATTGTGTGTCTTGAATAGAATATCTACTTTATCATTGAAGGTTCAGCAACTCTCTCTTTCTAGCAGGCAATACATATCTGATACCATCATCTAGGCCTGCTCTGCTATCTTGCTTTCTTGATTTAATATTGTCTATGCCGTTTATCTATTATCTTTCTATGGAATGTCAGTGATGTTTCCGAAATTCAATTTTAATTAACTCTTAACCTAATTCTCTTGCATTTTTTTTTCCCTCAAAAAGCTTCTCTCTCCATTTTGTCCTTGACTTTGCTTTTTGCAGATACTTCTACATTTGATGAAAGAATGCCATAACTGGCAAGAACTAATGAATAAATATAAGCCTTGTATCTCTCACGCTAACTTGTTGCTGCATTTGTTTTAACCTTTGCTTAAAAATGCCTTTGGACAAACTATGATTCAAATGTGGTGAACTGATTGCAAAATTTAGTACACTTTCTGTGCCAAAAAAACTTGAAGTTCTTTTTGAAATGATTGCAGATTTCTGTTTTAAATGTTTTATTTTATCATTGTTTTATTTACTTCTTTTTACTGATCACACCGAACCATATTTCCCTTCTTGTAACAAGTTTGTTGGTACTGATGAGGCAACAACCTGTGTGGGCCTTGTAATCCGTAACCAAAAACATGGAATGTGAGTGTTAAATGCTGTATGCAGAAGATTCCTGTAACTAAATATTTAGTGGTGCATTTTTATTATGTAACCTTTGCTTCTTATTACAGGGCTTCTGTTGCTCATATGGATACTCCAGATGTTGTTGATATTGGCCTCAGTCAGATGTTATCTTTGGTTGCAGATCATGATTCTGATACCGTGCTGGATGTAAGATTATATTGTTTTGATGATGATTGGTTCTTACTTAATCGTGGTCGTTTGTGGGGCTTATAACATGTGCAAGGTTGTTTCATGCAGGTGCATCTAATAGGCGGATTTGATGATACTTTGTCTAAAGTCTGGCCAAACCCCTTGCTTTTGATTTCCTAAGGATGTTGCCATTCAGGGAAAGAATGTTAATTCTTTTGAATTTTTGTGCAGAATGCGGATCTTGCTAACAAAAGTAGTGCCAAATTGGATGGATATTCACATACTTTGTGTGCCAAGATAATTGAAACCCTGAGGAATAGGAATGAAAAGTTTCAGATTCAAACTCTCCATGTTCTTCAGCATAACACCAGATGGGATCCTGATGGAACTGCACTGCCCATCTTTAGTGGATTTGTGGTTAGCTTCAACTTTATGAAGTCCTTTCCTTTTTCATTGTTACTCATGTCAGATAGAGATTTTAAGTTTATTTTATCAGGGAGCATAAAATCAACATGTTTGGCTAAAATTATAAGCTGGATTTTTGCAGCTTAATTTGGCAGTAGAGGAGCATTACCTGCTGATAAGCTGCAAGAAAGGAAGATTATATTCTTAGCTAACCATGCTGGCCTTGCAAATCCATTTTTTTATACTTGAAAATAAAATATCCAGGGTGAAATTTTAACAATATTCATTCATTTGTGCTTTTTGTTAGTAGTTGGATTATTGTTGTTTCAGGGAAAAATCAAAATAAAACAGTACACGGCCTTTTTAAGAATTAAAATCTCCCAGAAACTCATCTAGTGCATTGTATCTGTATTGGTGGAGTTCACTTTTCTTGGACACGTGAAAGTATCTCTGAGACGTAGTCGTTTCTAATCTTTAGGATCCTTGATAACGAGATGGACATTTTTAATCTTTTATTTTGGATAAACATATTTTCACTTTAAGCTGTGTGTATGCCCATAGTTTTTGCAAGTTTCGATCACAATTCTTCCATCAGGTAGACACGTCGACTGGGTCAATTATACCAGCCAGCTTTGATAGAATGTCGAGATGCCCAGATGAAGTGGTTCGAAGAATTCGAGTGACTGCGTGCTATGATGATCCCAATTGGGACGGCAGGTTGCTTGAGACATATGACACCAAGACCGACCAATTTGTCATTGCTCCATGCACTTGGTAGAGTTTTTTTCTCGCACCTCTGCTTCTGTTGGTCCTATGCATACATCACTGATTCAGATGTGGAAGTGCTGAAAATAATCTGCTTTTGTTGGTTGGCTAATGATCCATATGGCCCAAAATTACACACAGAATTATGCTTGGTGTACATCATGGTCTACACCAAGTTTTACACTTTATCATGTGGCAACACATCATTGGACAGATTAAAAACAACACAGTTTTTTAGTCCAATCATTTGTTGTCAAGTTGGATAATGTCAACAATTGTGTACACAAAAAGGTGTACAAATGGCATTACCCTTACATTAATGCCTTTTGACAGTTGTTTAGTAGCTCCAATATCCCCTAGTTGTATTCATGTTATATCCTTTCTTCCCTAGGAGCACACGCCAATTATACTTAGCGATGGCAATTCAAGAACTCTCCGATGCAGAAATCCTCCTTAGATGTTCAACTTCACCTTCTGCTGAGAGTCCAGATTTTGTGGAGAATGAAAGAAGGTGAATACACATTTGCACAGATTTGTGCTACACAATATTTTACATGCTCTCTAGTTTTCAAGAATTGGCTTTTGGATACTCAAAGTTTGAGTTGCAATATCATATGATTTACATTGATTTATGAATCCAACAAATTCTCAAGATCATATAAATTCTCAAGATCAGTCATATGGGAGTAAATAGAATGCTTCTGAATCATGTGATATTAATAGTGGACTGAGCTGTGATTTCATAAATCTGCTGCTGCATCCCCTGATAACAGCCTTGAAGTATATTTCTAGTTCGTTAAAGCTATTTGTTGCGCTTCAAGGAGTAGATATCTATATGATGTCCCAGATTTTCATTCTTCTTTAAGAGTGTTCCTAGTGCTTTGGTGTAAAATGTTACCATATATCCAAAGGGATAATGGAGAATTTAACGTTGAAACTATTTCTTTATCCAGGCAGTGTGACTACTTGATTCATCATCCACTTTGGAGAGAAACATTTCCTCATAAGCAGCCTCGCATATTTCAGAGGATTGAAGATGGAAGTTGGGTGAAATGCTAAAGGTTAAAAGATTTTGATTGCATCCAGCAGGAATTTGCAGCCGAATATATCATTTTTTTTTATTGTAAATTAAGCAGAGTATAAACTTCACTCTGACATCGAAGTTTTCATAATTCAGATAATAAAACTACAATAACTTGCAATCAGAACATACAATGTGTGAATGTTCGTGATGAACTCGCTCACCGTTGTTCTAGCCACCACCTTCTAATGAAGGACCGATGTTCTTCTGATTCAGACTGTTTCATGGTGTTTTGTGCATAGCTTAACCCCAGTTTGCCTATCAAATAGCTGTGAATTTACTCAATTCTTCCTAATAATGGCTCTGGCAAGAGGCATTTATTCTGATTTTCACAAATGGGTTAACCATTTGGTGGATCAAGCCACGAGATCGCTTGCTCTAATTTGTGCTCACTTTGAATGTCAAAACATAGACCTTTCGGTTACACTTTTGAGTACCCTTTACACGAGTTTATATTCAATTTCTCTTAATATCTAGGTCACCAGTCCTCAACCGTAACATGAGTTCCCATTGATAGTTTCTATTCAAGAAACTTATTATTCAAGTCTTGTATGTAAGACATTGTTCAAAGGTATAAGGGTGGTTAAACAAAAACTAAAATAAAAAAGTCACCTTATTCGCCCCATCACAAATTCCTCGTCGCCCCTCATTTTGCCCCATGCCCCAGAGTACCACCCAGTTGAGCACAAACAAAGAACACAAAAAACTACAAATCAAAAGCTCAGCATGAAGGTATTATTTTCCTTTTATTCCCTCGATGGCAACTACACTAACATCGCAAATGTACTGACTCCAATGTGTTTGTAGAGGATGAATTACAACCCCAACAGCAATTTGGCCTATGCTAAACGACTAAACCATCTGTAATTCAGTATCAAGTATGCCATACAAAAATGGCATTATACGACGCTGCTCTAAGATCAGTCAGGTATTTAACACATTCATAGTTTGTTAGATGCATCCCTAAACTGCCTACCCTACTTGCCACTATCTAAACCACATTTTTCCGTCCAAATTGTTCCCATAATGATTAAATTGCCAATTTCAGTCCATCGGATGTCCATGTCCTAAATCGTCATCATCTGTACAAGAAAAACGCCAAAATAATAATAATAATAATAATAATAATAAAATGAAAGTGGAAACATTTCGTCACCAATAATTTATCAGTTGACGGAAGTCATTTAACGAGATAGTTTAAAAAGGTAATCGAACTCCGTTAACAAAGGGGATTCCAACACGGGCGGATCCAAGCATTTGAGTAAGCTAGGGCGAATCCACATGAGCGCGCACGAGCGGCCGTCGAGCAACCGCTCAGTAGATGGAAGAAAAACATTTTTCTGACAGAGCCAGCACAGGCAACTATACTAGCTCGCTGGGTGTTGGCTCCACTTCTCATTCTAAATATCTGATAGTTTTTATTTAGCCCCCGTTTGGTTTTAATAAAAGTAAAAAAAATTAGTAGATTTTAATAAAAATTAATGAAATATGTGATTGAAAATAATGAGGTATGGTTGAAAATGAGTTTGAGAAAATGAGTTTTAAGAAATGCCGGGCAAACAGGGGCTTAGTGTCCCCAGTTGGATATTTAGTAAAAATTCTTAACATCAAATAAATTCATGTAGTTTCCAGTTAGTTTTTAGACCACGCATCGAAAATTTTTAGAGCTATATCTTGGAACTATTGATTTTGATGAACACCACCAGAAACTAGATAAATGTAAGCCAAAGTCTTACCATCTTCACCGTCCGATATACTTGCTAGCCTTGCAAGGACATTGGTAAGCTCTTGTTCATGGTCCTGTTTTGCCAAAAGAAAACATAACTGATCTAATTGAAAGTGAAGTAAATATGCAAGATTAATTACCAGAAATTCAAGTGCTTTCTAACCTTCAGAAGTTTCTTTGCCTTCTCTATGTCCATAGGGTCTTGATGATCATTCCCAAAAAACCTTTCCACCTGCAAAAAATCACAAGGCAATTAGCACCCATCTTTAATAGCACGTCCAAGTTAATATGTATGTGTACTCAATTACTGAAGTACACCTTCTCGATTAGGGCATCAGTGTTGAAAATTTCAATAACACCATCTCTTGCATCTCCAATGCCACTCTGTGATGGCAGAAAATCCTTCCTAGATTGACTTTTGTTCATGCCCCTACCTCTTCCTGCACCTGGAGCAGTCTCTCGCACAATTGGTCGATTCAACCCATAACCTCCATGATGGAAATTTCCAGGATCTTCACCTTCCCATTGAATATCTCCAGAAGGAATCTGCAGAGGGGAAATGGAAAGTGATCATACGAAGAGCATGTTATGCATTACTTATCGATCAACGAAAACCAAACATCAAAATCATTTTCCTTTGCCACATATTGCGAGTTGCGAAAAATTATGGGTAACAGACAGCAGAAAAGCGCATGGTCACCTAGATATGAATTAACACACAGCATCTAATATGGTCAACCTTCTCCACCACTTGAAACCCAAAGCAGAGATGGAAATAAAAAACCAAGGGATGGGGTGAAATAGTGATATTAACCAAAAATCAAGATACAGAGAGCAAAAACCATCATCATGCTCATCAAGTATGGGATACTGATGACTCGGGTGATGAACATCATTGTCCCAATAAAGCATATATGTACAAGTTCATAGCAAGATGTGTGATTTGAAATGATCCTTGTAACTAAATTTCATTGCATCAATATCTCATTTCAAGCCATCAAATTCAATGAATTATTTATTTATTTTCGTCCACCTGTGGTACAATGCAGAAGCATATCATATTATCAAATCCATTTAAACCATAACAACTATTTATAGTGGTTTCAAAAACATCAGTTTGATAATCTACCAGCATTTTCACCCAACTTCCCAGGAAAAAGACAATGAGAAATGCCTTGAGAAGGTAAATTGCAGGGAGCCAGGTGAAGACTGCATATCGAACGTTAAGCTTGGGATGCAGAAGTCATCTTAATCACAAAAAATTCGAGCATTTTGACTGTGTTGATGAGTAAAATATCATAAAAAACCTTCCACAAAAAAATATTTGCTGAAGATCACAAGTAAAACAATCAAGACAAACTCTCTTTTTCCCAAGACATTAAGCACTCCACATTTTCCAATCCAATGATCCAACTAAAAAGCAACAACTACCATTTGATATTAAATAAAATAGTTCGCCCGTAAACGGTTATCACAACATTTAAAAGTAATTGTCACCAACAAAAATTTCTATGTAATACGATGGCTTGATAGGGAAGCTGGACTAGAACAATCTAATAACCAGCATATCATGCCCCAAGCAATTAAATTATATATAAGATAGACTTCAATATACGGTGAGACTGTGTCAAAGAAGATTCATTTAACTAAAAGGATAGCGAGGTTTATTTCCTTTTCTTGAAAAATATTTTACCGTAAATTATTGATAACTTACCAAACCAAGTTTGAGTTGATCTTAAGAATTAAAAGTTCTACAGCCATCACTTCATCTTCTTACAAAAGACCCTAAAAGATCTTTTATGAGAGCGAATCTCAAGTCAAGCTAATATCTTAGCTTATCTATAAATGTATGCCTAATCCCTCATTAAAATGCATTGCTCCACCAATATTGAAATTTATGAACAGGAATCAAATGAACCACCAAATTTTGTCCGAGTAGTGAAATGGTAGTCATCAATTCAACTGATATCTACCGAATGTATAGAGACATGATTGCAGTTGCATGTATGAACAAATATTTAAATTATCAACTTATTTTTTATTTTTTTCAATTAACTTCACAAATTTATCATACATCATGGAAAAGTTATGTTTTCCTTAGGATTATAGAATTGTCTTGGAACTCTAGATCCTACATTTATATTCTAGCCTTTATCCATATTGAGGTCAAAGGAAGGTAGAACACAAAAGTCAACTATTTCCACCAACATTTAGGTTTTTGCTCCCTCGTCTGCAATTTATTTGTGTTACCTTGTTGTGAGTGATCAACGCATGATAGCCATCGGCTTCAAGGTGTAATCTTAAACCTGATGGTCAAGTCCAGCAAGATGCAAATAATTTCCAATGTATTTACTTCAATTTGGTTTTGGTGGATGAGTGTTTTAACTTGAATAAAATGTGCCAAGTTTATTGCTATTCGATGGACACTGGATACTGCAATACAGAGGGATTTCATGCTCCCCATTGAGGGCAATGTTACCACCTCACTGAGTGAAGAGATGGATGATATACACACACTGACAAGAAGTATTTAACACAAGGCATTTGAAATCAAGGAATGTGATTGATTTCTGAAAAGGGCGATGGAAGATTTGGATGGCTAATCATCTCTCCCACTTCAAACACGCACTCCAGTAATAAAAAACTCAAAAAGGCAAGAAAAACAAGCAAACCCCCAGCCGCATTATGGCATAAGCTTTTCAAGTTGAGGCGTAAGTCATTATAACCCAAGAAGATCATGGCTTAGGGCGTAAGCCTTGGGTCTCTCGAATGGATGTAACCAAAGAAAAATGACATGTTGCCTCCATTTAATTCCATTTCGACTACTCATGCACAACATTAAAGTGAGACATAAGTCAAGAGTATGAGCACGAGGGCAAATAGGAGAAATAACTCTGCAGGGGAGCTAATAAAAATTTAAGGGCTAACAAGTCAAGACGTGGTTCAAGTAGCTAACATCCTTTTTGTCGAGGCTCCAAAGCTCAGTATCATTTCTGAGGCAAAAAGAACCTACCTGTTTGACCTTATTCCACCGCCTATTATATGATTAGTGCTATTTATATTTTTATCTTGAAAGCCTATACTTTGATGATGTTATTATGTGCTCAACTACAATAAAGAGGCATTTTTATCATCTTTTATTATCTTTGGTCATTTTCTTATATTACCAAAGTACGAATTTATTTAACAATTCGAAAACAATATTGCATTTTTTATCCACGAATATAAAAGTCACATATAAATGATTTTGATTATGATTACAAATTGACCTCACAAAATTTCTTTTAGATTTTGATATCAATTCTTGGCTGAAACAAACTTTTCGTGGTTTTATCCTTCAAATCTGAGGTTATTTCTGTTGTGCCTTCAATCATATGGTAAATGAAATGCCACCAATAATTACATCTTTGATAATTCCTAAACAAAGATTTCATCATATAATAAAGTTTTAAGTTTACGTGTTAAATTATTTTATTGAGAAAATGTGTGGTTAAAAATGAGTTTGGAAAAAAATGTATTATTGTAAAATGGGGCTTAAACAATGGCTCAATTCTATGTTCAAGATTTTCTGATCTGTCGCTGACTTCATTAGAAACTTAAATATCAGGTTTATTTTCCTAAATCATTTTCAACTCTTATATTGATAAGATATATTTCTTCAACATTGCTAAAGAAATATTCTGAAAGCACCACCGTATTATCCTTCCACTCGTGGACATCATAAAATAGTGTCACTTTAGGTACATTTCCCCATAACCACCACCTAAAGTATAACATACAAAAAGAGACATACAAAGTGTCCTTGCTTTATTTAAATTCTATTAAAAAAAGGAAAATGATAACAGTCGGGTGTCCTATTTTCAGCTCTTACCTAAATTGTCTCACTTGGAATATAAACAATATACCCATGACCACAAGACGCTCTGGCATATCATGCACACCTCTTGATTTACATGTCCCCCTCCATCATCTAAATGTTATTAATGAAGGATTAAGATGTTCCCTTTCCATCACTTGCCTAAAATTATAGTGTGTTAATAAAGCATCAAATATGGAATACAAGTATATCAATGATTGTAAGACCCTTCAACGTACTGATTACACCTCTTGATCATAATAAATCTTAATGGAAGGTTCACACAAACTCAAATATTTCACCCGTGTCTCCACAAAAATGTTTTTAAATCACAGACAATGGGGCAGAGAATTGATTTTAGACGATTCATCTTGAATTTCTCTCTAACATGAAGTAAAGTTACGTCCAAATGACACTGGTTGGCCGTAAAGCTACAAAACACGTGATAAATATTACATATGTCACTTTGGTGAACATGAGAATTGTAATTCAAATGTGTAATTCTCAAATAAATTAGTAATAAAGAAATTCTTAATGTGGAAGAAATTCAAAATGTTAATTTATTGTTTAATAACACGAGAATAAAGCACATATCTACCTCGGCAAAGTTGACCCATTCCAATGTTTCATTTGGAGTGCCCATATCATAAGCAAGAGCATATCGACCCTGGAAAATGGTGCAGAGACTCCATAAGCATTAAATGGGAAAATAGAAAGTACACCGAATCACTAAAACTCAGTTAAACCTCAGCTGGATTATAGTCAGTTATGACAGCTTCATAGAAATTGTTATCATCAGGCCATCTGGTCCTTACTTTCCTTCCAATTAATGAATCAAATGAACCTCCTGTAAGGCCACCTGAAGAAATACGGTTACCAAACTGACCTCTTCCAGCTGAAATAGAAGACGGATATTGCATTTTTGGTGAAGATGCAACAGGAGGTATCTGACCCTGAAATAACAATTAGAATCATAATGGGATGCAGGGTCCATGTTCATATTTAAGTTTTTTTTAACTTACAGGTTTGTGGCGTTGGCTTTTCAGCCCCATGACGGGTCCATGCTTTACAGCTGATAAAGGTGGCTGGTTTGCTAGGTTCATTGACTGTGAGGGAAAAAGAGATGTACCACCAAAGGATTGTCTTCTATGAGAAGCTGGGAAAGAAGGGGGCAACGGACCACGGACAGCTTGACCAGCACCATGCATGCCTGGTTGAAAGCCACCTGACAGTCTCCACTCCCTAAATGAATTCCCAATTTGGCACATCAAAAGAAAGAAAATAGTTCATTTTGCATTTCCCGAAATTGGAAAACCAAGACTTCAAAGGAATGAGAGAAATTTTTTGTATAATAGAAAAACCTTATTCTTTGGATCGTTTCATCTACATTAACCCTGCCAAGAAGTTCCCTGTGCTCTTCATTTGACAGTCTTAACTCTTTCCTGAGTTCAGTTATTAAACTTTCCTTCTCCTGTAGAAAAATGATATTACTTTGAAGTCATTAAAACCCTGATAAGAAATATGCTAATATCAGATTCACTTGTTCAACGAGAGAAGAAGTACCCAAGTAATGGCATCAGCTTGAGCTTTAAAGGCTCTCAGAACTGAGCTATATGCTTCTTGCTCGAGCAGATGAATTTTGTCTTCCATATCAGTTTCACCATATATCCAAGGATATGGGACAGAACCCCCGACAGAAGGCCTTCCATTCCCAGCAGTGCTGCCACCTCTTTGAATTCTATTTTGAGGAGGAGGGAGATCATCTTCAGTCCCTGCACCAATATCAATATTGCAAATATGAAAAAATTAGATTTTTGGACCAATGCCAGAGTGGCAAAAATTAATACCAAAAGCAAAGCAATTAGGAAATTGAAATATTGAAACCACGCATCACTCAAAGTTTTCACAATTGCAAAGAGCAGGGTGAAATTAATAAATCCGCGAGATGAGTATCGTAGTTATGTTTCTACATGAGACAACTAATAAATAAATATTTCTATGGTGCCAAACTAGAAAGCTGTTAGACATGAATTTACTGATTATATGAGATCTTTTTCCAACAGTGTGGTTCAATCCATATATCCATGGACAATTTACTGCGTGGGTACATTGCTTCAGCCTTAACATCTTTCAAAGAGAGAGCAGCAGGTAGAGACGAACAAAACTAACAAAGAGCTGGCGAACTGGTTGTCCAAGGCTTTGTCATATCACATATCACAAAGGACGAGGATAGTAAAAAGGAAACACTACTTTGAGTAAGCATAAATGAGTAATCTAGCACTTAATAATCAAAAACTGATCACCGTCAAAGTTGATGCAAATCTAGACCCGCAGTCATGAAAGGCCCAACCATTTTACCGTCTTTCCAATAATTACAAGGTAGCTCTCTGAAGATATGCAGAGATCACAAGGGGACAGGAATGTCCATTACGATTTTAATTGCTCCTTACCAAAGGCAATAGAAAATTGAGAAGCAATGGTGCATACGTTTCCTAACATGCAACAGAACCTTAAAAATGAGTGACATTATGAAAATGAGTTCAATGTAGTACCAAAAAGGCCATAATCAGATAGGTAAACTACTTATACATCCATATTCAACCACTTCCATTTAATGTTATCACTAATCAAGGCAATCCTACTTTGATACAGCTATGTCCCTTAAAAATGGGTGATAATATAAATTTATACTCAATAAGGCCATACATGAGATGTGGTACGTCAACGAGTGCACTTGATCAATATTAACCATAAAACTAACTATACATCCATATTCTACCACCTGTTTCATTATTTCTACTTCTGAAACACGTGGTACCCCTTGAAACCTTTATCGAATACTAAAAGTTTGTATATGAACGCATGGTATAATCAGATCAAAATATTGCTCTCGTATAGCAAGTCTTACATAAACTTACAAGAACAACGGCATTGAATTGCAAATGCATATGATTTTTCTAATGGAAAACGCATCTATTAGCAAACCTTGATGTTTTTCTCCTAAGCACATTTTGCGTAACAAATAATTTATAAAATGATAAAAGACGCGTTTGAAACAGATGAAAATCCTGTGAATTTTGCATAAACTCTAAACCGTAAACAAAAAATTTGTATTAACTAAAGATCAAGTTAATACAAATTTATTCGTTTAAAGTTTAAAAATTGCAAACTGATAAATGCAGATAGCCTGCCGAATTAAAATCCAAGCCATAAATTTTTAAAAAATAAATTACTTGAAAATCCGAAAAAAAAAAAAAAACTACGATCGAACTATTAAATCAAGCAAGAAAATTCAGTAACTCTATTAAAAAAAACTGAAAGCTCGAGCATAAACCCTAGTGACCCCAAATTCACATACACATTAATGTCTATTATAAGAAAATCACGCACCACTACTATCATTCGCCTGGTAGTCCATAGCCCGCTTCCAATAGCTTTGAACGAGGGGAAAACACAATGTATATATGTAATGAGGGGAAGATGAATTAATTTCACCTATAGTCACTTAAGTTTGTAAGAAATTTCAAATTGGTTTTTCAATGTTTTTCTTCACTCTATTAGACATTGAAGATTATATAGGTCACAAACGGTCACTCAATTAGAAAAAATCACGGATAATCCGATAGCGGCTAAAGAGATACTAGTCCATTATATATTTGACAAAGCAAATTTTTGTCCTTCAACAACATATATGGTGTTTGAACTAATATACACATGAATATTCTGTCCTCCAAGTACTGGTACCCTTTAAAAAAGATAGTATTTTTGCTACTTATAAACTGAAATTCATGATTCGCTTTAGAATTATTTACTATAGTCTTGTTAATGATCACTGGTCGTCTGGCCGTCGTTGTGACATGATTTTCAAAATATATTTACTGATCTAATTTGAATTAATTGATTTTCAACGAATTTATATTTACTAATTTATACTAACATTCATTCACTGCTTAAAATTAAGGTATGTGAAAGTAGTATCATTGCAATCCTTCTCTATCGACTTGTGAACTACTGCATATTTGCGACCAATGAGTCATGCTACTTCGACACCTCTATTCCATCTTTATCAAGTTTGTAAACATTATTACTTGTAGATATTGTTGTTCTAAGTTATGTCACGTGATGTTTATTATTTGGGTTTTACAGACAATGGGTCAACATTTCAACGAGGAATACATATGACGCTAATAGCAACTGATGTATTGAGTGTGCAAAAATATTAGTTCTTGAAAGTAAATATTTGGATCAAAGAATTATAGAAAGTTTTTACAATTTTATTAATTTTTTAATCAAACAAACCAACCTTCTTGAAACCTATTAACAAAGCACACTTGAAATTTCCCTATGAGTCCCCTAGCTTCTAACAAAATATAAATTAAACCATAATTAAATAAAACATTATAATTTAAATAAATACTAGAAGCAAGCCCGGTATAAAGTTTTGTATTCTTAATTAACAAAATTGCTATCGTGACTAACATAAATGATAATCTCAATCTTTTAGTCACATTTCAACCTCAATTGAGACAAATAATCTCAGACTAATCAATCAAATATTGATTAATACATAATTGATCGAACACTACTTGCAAACGACTCTTCTACTAAAAAATGAAATGCTCCTCTAAATTCTTGCTCCCATTGGACCATTTATATCTATATGCATCAGGATCCAAATGACAAACAAAGGGGCAATAAGCAGTATAATGAAGTGAATAGTTTGGTCCCCATGGTTGTGGAATTGAAAGGCGCCCTCGACAAAAGCAACAATCGCATCAGCAGAGGAACAACAATCAAAGGTNCAAATGACAAACAAAGGGGCAATAAGCAGTATAATGAAGTGCATAGTTTGGTCCCCATGGTTGTGGAATTGAAAGGCGCCCTCGACAAAAGCAACAATCGCATCAGCAGAGGAACAACAATCAAAGGTAGAAGGAAAAGCAAGTTGTCTTATTACGAATTAAAAGCCTCTTTATATAGAGTCTAAACTTGGATAATTTAGGAAAAGTAGAGTTTCCTCCATAAAGAGACAAAATAAATACTCTTATAAATGCAATACTAAAAATAATGAAATTGATTTAGTTACTCCTACACAATCTTATCTGAAAGGTACAACGTAGAGAATGCATTTAAAGGTTTTATGGAAAATTTTATTGATTCATTATTACAATCTATCCGTCTACGCAGTGATGCACTCGAACATAATTTCTTATGTTGTTTTCACTTTGCGTTCGAACATTGTCTTAAGTTGCTTCGCTTGTTCTTCAATCCGCGTCTGCAAGTTTCTTTGACACTAAATCACAGACGGAGTGAAAAATGAGTACTGAAGGATTAATGAAGGGATGAGTGAAATAGCGAAAGGAGATAAAAACCGAACCTCCAATTGCTCGTATAGGCGCCGTTGGAAATCTATCTGTAGCCTTAGTGCTTCTACTATTTGCATCCCTCTGTATACATTACATACCGAAATGTCTATTTACAAAGTCTCGAGTATATCTGAAAACGTCGTTTAAGAAGAGTAAAACAATCCCTCTACAAGGGTGCGTTCGACCAGAATTGATGTAGTCGAAAGTCATTGCAAAAGAATTGATTTCCTTGGACATATAGTTGTTCATGTAGTCAATTTCAAATTTATTGAAGGTGAAAATCAGCTGAAGATAAAATTGTTATTATAGGATGTTATGAATCCACATTTGGAACTCTATTTTTCTCTCTTTTCATTCATCAGCAAGAATCTTGAATTTTTGTAAGAAATGATATTGGATGTAAATCTTACGTTTCTGCATCGAGTTGTAGTGTTGAATCTGCACGTACCGATTTCTCACCTTTCCCTGCATTAGTGAAATAGATAAAACCATAAATAACTTGTTGAAGACTAAGATAAATAAATATGTTCTCCTCTCTAACAGCTTGAGTTTTTATCATATCTTTGTAGGACGGGTGTGTTGAAAACCAAATAAAAAAGCTTTCAGACGAGGTGGTTAAAAACCATTCATCATCATTTTTAAGTGATATCTACTATAGAAAGTTTACAGATATCAACGCAACCAATATTGTGTTCAAGTTACACCAGAGGCAGTACCTTCAGTAGATTCTGATATGTAGTGAGAAACACGATACTTCTGCGGAAATAAAACGAAAAAATTATAGAAAAACTCGAGATTTCTCGGGTTGAATATAAGCATAGTAGCTTAGCAAACCTGTAAATGGCTCTTAACATGAAAGATTGTCAATCCATCACGATTCATTAGCTTCAGGATCCCCTTAGGTGTTGCCTCTGCACACAGCCAATTCAACAGTATCATTAGTAATTATTTGATTTTTATTACAATTGCTTCAAGTAAGTGCTTAGTTTTACTTACTTTTGGCACCCCCAAGTCGATTTATGCAGTCGATGAATTTCTTGTGAAGATCCTGAGTCCATCTAATCCGCGTTCGATTTCTTAAGGTTGGCTTTTGCGAAACAACATTGTTTGAAACTATAGATGTAATCCCTTGGGAACCATCTGGCTCCATAATCTGAGTGCCATATGAATAATTTTTCACGTGTCAAAATATACGTAGATCTATTGTTTTAAATGAGCGACGGAAAAATCAGGTATGAGTCGAGTTGAACTAATTTACTCACTTCGAATTTTTTGTCGAAGCTTGAAAAGGAGCGAGTCGAGCTTTGATGCTGCTGAAAGAGGGATCTAATGGACTTCTCCTGTAAGTTAAGTACTTGATCACCACGAAAAGAAGATTGCACAAGGGAATGCAAAGTATCTCTATGTTGAAAATTGTCTTCGTCTTCTTGTGATGAATCAGAATCGTTCGATGGCCTAAACATTTGATAACACGACGAGGCGTTGCAAACTTTAAGATCGGTTACATAACTTGGCGACTCAAACCGGATGGAAACATCAACATCGACTGATCCAAATTCGTGCCGAACATCAATCTGTCGACTATTCATTTTTAGGCTACCAACAAGAAAAACAAAAAAAAGACAGTCGACGAATGAACTCGAAAGGCTGGTGCTTTATAACAAGTCTGCCTAACAGTATCATAGAAGAATCGGTGCAAAATGACAAGAAGACTCCAAGAAATAGGAGATTGAACCAATGAGGAACTCTACATAACAAGAAATGTGCAATTTCTTTCCTCATAGCCTTGTGTATGCTTTTTAAGAAGGAAAAGGAAAAGGAGGAAATTGACAGACAAATAGGCCAAGATGCATCTTACTGATATAAACATGAACCTGACTAAGACAAATTCCAATTAAGATAAAGCAATATAATTAATCACAAACAGCTTCTATGTCAGTTTTCAAGGTGGATTGGATTCATAAAATTTTGATTTGTATCCTTTTGACCTATGCAGATTCTTTAAAAAGGTGATTTTAGTCAGTAAAATAATATAATTGAGACGGAATGTTGTCATGATGTCAATAGGATTACAAGAAGTGTCGTCATTGTTGTCTAGGTCGCAGCAATAATCCTAGAAATAATTTATAAAATTCCTAGATATTTAACCCCTATTTGAGGGGAAATGTGTTTTTGAATAGTGATTTTTTCGAAAATGTGCGGTTAAAAATTAATAATAAATTTTGGGTTTACGGAAAAAATTATGGAAAAATGTATAGTTGAAAATGAGATTTGAAAAAATGAGTTTTAGAAAAAATGGAGGCGAAACATAGGCTTACGGTTCAATGCTATAACTCTTGTCATCTCATGGGAAAATGAGTGGATGGGATTTGTAGTGTCTCATAAGAGAGAATGTATGGGGAAGTCTTAAAAGTGAGTTTGTATTCAAATTGTTCATAACACCTCTATATATTTCGTTTGTCGTAGAATACAAAGAACTCTTCTCATTTCATCATAATATTTCGTTTGTCGTAGCTTATGAAGAACTCTTCTCGTAAACGAAACGAGATATATCCATTCACTCGAAATTGGAGCAAATTGGATACGTGATCGTGGAGTGTTCGATGAAAACAATTTTCTCTGATGTATACTTTGCGTAAAGTGACGAAATATAATGTATACAAAAACAATGGTTTGTTGGTTATGAAGGGAGGCGGCATCTCGATTCATTTGGGACAATGTTTCTTTGTCGATTCCAGCCTGTTTGATGGTCATTAAGAAATTGAAGCCGGCTCGGCTCATAAATGTTTGCCCTAGTTGTTAACTAAATTAAACTGACGCTTAGGAGTTTGAAAGGACTCTAATACTAATATGGAACTTTACGTGACTTTCGAAACGGCCAAAACACTACTAACAACATATATTGTAATTTTTGTTAGTATTTCAAAGATAAATGATTCAATTGTGTATCTTGCAATTACCTCATAATTAGGGATGGTAATAGGTTGGAGCTGGCTCGGCCCGTAACCACCCAAGTTCGGCTCGATCCATTCGTCAATGAGTCAAGTCTGGACAGGTCGTTAATCAAGAGGCCAGCCATGCTCGAACCATGGGCCTTGCCCATGTAGGCGGTTCGACTCGGTAAGGTATACGATTCGTATATATTCTTCATTAAATTACAAAAATCTATGAAGATACATACGATATGTAACCGAGCTCACAAATATGACATAAAATCTGTGTTGGGCTAGCCTATGAAGCCTAAGAGTCCAAGGCGTCGGGCTCGGCAAGCTGAAAATTGAGCTCGGCTTGAAGCACTTTGATATACCAGTAAGGTCAATATATACCACAATATCTTCATATTTTGAGAGTTAGAATGAACGAACTAGTGAACCTATATTCAGGTTAAGGTATATGTCACCCTAATCGAATTAAAGAGTCCCCTTACATATTTCCTAGTTAACACTTTAAACTTGAACTCAATATTTTGCGATTAATATCTAAACCATACTAGTGACTAAATCTCAAAAGACATTGAGAAAATAAAGCTCAAGGGGCTACATTAATTAGAGTGACAAAGCAGTCATTTTACGACTAACGCTAATCATGATGTCAAGTTTAATGGGCTTGACGGTCAACCATAATACACTCACATGGGGACTTCTTACTCCAATTGTTCCAAAAGTCGCCGCTAGTTTAACCACATCTAGTAGACTACTTGTACTATTCAACTCATTTGTGAGCTGTTTCATTGCGGTACTAATACTTAGGTTCCTAACGAGGGTAAGACATTTGAACAGCACAGTCAATGACTCCAAAAATTTAATTATAGCTTCTATCATTTTTAATGTCAATGGATATTAATGACTAGACTTGAATTTTTTTTCCCATCTCGGTTTTGGGTTTCATTGACTCTTTGAAAAATACTAAAGAAGTCGATTCTTTGAAGAATACTAAAAAAGACACTAGGATTTGGAGTATGTTGTATTGAACGTTTGTAGATCCAAGTAATTGTCATGAATGAAGAAACAAATGAGAACAAGATTTTAAAAGGGAACGTATTGGCCCCCAGGGCACATCTCCAAGTGGTAAAAGGGGAATGTGGAAAAACTCTAGTTTTGCTTGAGGCTGCCACGTCAAGAGTTCGAATCCTAAAATATGGATTTGGTCATTGGGTAAGTGCAAGTGTACAAGCAGCATTTTACCCTGTACTCTTGGAGGCATAACCTGCGATTTACCTCATTTACCAAGTCCCATGGAGGGCAGGTGGGGGCCGTCAAGGATGCGGCTTATCCTTTTAAAAAGGGAACGTATTGAATCGTTCATATTTAAAGGGTAGAAGAGGGAAAAGTTAAATTAAATACTTTACAAGAAACATAAATCGTATCTATTAAATAATGAGCTATTTATTAGTCAAAATGGACCTTCATGATTCTTCATCTTAATTTTCTCCATTTGTAACAAAAATACAAAACAAATCCTCTACATGGAATGCGTTTACTAGTTATTTTTTGGGTAAATAGCACGGAACGTCCTTACATTTCAATGTCATTGTGTAAAACGTCCATACCTTTCATTTTTTGGCATTTCCACCCCTACCTTCCACATTTCATTGCCCAAAGGATCCTTTTTATCCATTGTTTCAATAAAAGACCATTTTACCCT
>CAIGRP010004199.1:0-13156 GCA_903798385.1 Fraxinus cuspidata
GTAAATTTTATTTGGTAAAGTCTTGGTAAAAAACATATCATCAAGGGTAGTCCATAAGTCACTAGCAGTTTCAGCTCCCTCAACTTGCCTTACAATATTACCAGATAAATGCAGGATTATAGAACTGTATGCAATTTCATTCATATCAGCAATTTTATTTAGTTTAGCTTTAAGTTCATCAGAAAAAGTAGCAGGGTCATCAAGGGCCTTTGCTATCATTTGTTGAACCAGAATAACTGTCATTTTCTGTTTCCATATTGAGTAGTCCCTCTTTCCATCGAATTGTGACAATTCGACATTCGAACCCATAACATATTTTGTAAAAAGGTGGTTCGTACTCGTGGACATAGTATGATTTCAAATCCAAGATCAACTATTAAACAGAAAAGGCTTTTGAAAAAAAAAACTTTCTGAAGAAATTAGAAGCAAACATATACAATGCACCAAAATTAAGACAAGAGAGAATAATACTTGATACAAATCAAATGAAATTTACAAGTAGATAATCAGATTAATATCAATAAGCAGATCAATCAATGCTGAATATCTCTAATCATGTTCATATTCAAATTTAATCACCGATTTCAAACAGAGATGTATTACATGCATATTTCAACCATCAAGAATTGTAAGAAATTACTATACAGACGGTATTGAAACTTTCTCACTAGAAGACTGTTTAAAAAAAGTAAGAATACGACACTTATGCACTGCCTGAAGCCAACCAGAACACTCCTTCAACCACCGGATTTATCACCCAGTATTCCACGTTAGGTAAACTCTTCTTCCACACCAAGAAACACATTAGTACATTCAGCGTGATAAAATAGACAAATTTCTAATAGTTTTTACTTCAAAAAAATTTTGTTTTTCGGAAAAACTTGAACCCTAAGAGCCCATTTAGCTCTGGTACCAGTTGTTGGGTATTTTAACCCTTGAATGATAAAATGAAGACTATAAAATACACAAGACAATGCTGAAAAATAAAGAACACAGTTGATTTGTCCACCAGATCAGCTTACGCCTAATCTGGGGGCTCATGATTAGCCCAAAGCACTAAGCACGCAAATAAGCCTTCCAAGGAAGAGTACATATAATGGAGACTCCATCAGATGCATCGATCCACAAAGGATCTCTTAAATCAGTAATACAAACTAATGAACTCACAGATCACAACAAACAACTACAGAACCAAGATTAAACCCTATTTCAGGCCTAAACTACTGCAGTATGATGAACAACACTGGGTTCCAAAAATGTTGGCTAAAACCTTTAACTTTACGGATCAAAACCAAGAAGAAAACTTAAGATCTTAGAAGAAGAAAGAGTCATCCAGAGAAGAGAGAAAAAACCCAGAAGTCAGAATAGAACTATTGAGAGTAGGCTCCGACCCTAGAGTCATAATAATATGACTTAATCTCAGTAGATCCAACGATCCATAACCCTCATAAAGAAGCACAATCCATGTTAACGAGTAGGAGCTAATCTGGGGTTGCAATGTGGCCATCCATCCAAAGATTGGTTTTAAATAAGTTTCTAATGTGGGAAACACGTTTTCTCAACACATACCTTTGAATTGCGAAACAAGAATTTTCATGAGTGGACAATGCAGAATATCATTAATTTCTTCACGGTCATTTCAAATTTGTTGATTATGAGTAATTTAACTAATCCTCACTCCTATCGAGTTTTACTAACCTCTATGCAGACACAAGGAGATTACTTAATGCTGTAATAAATGGTCTTATACTTTAATGTTAGTATAAGTTTGAAGTTTCAATGTGGCTAGTTTAATAAGTATTTTCCCACTTTATCATCATAAGAATAAAATCTTTGTTCCTTCCTGAAAATTGAAAGGATTGGTTATTTGAGGGGTTGATTCAAATTCAACTGCTTTTAATGCTTTATTTATTCTTACAAAATATTTTTGGTGTTCCCTTTCGAGATAAACGTGTATGTAGAAATGAAGAGCTTATGTTAGTTTTAGTAGTGTATATGCACTTATAGTAAAGGAAAATGTTGGATCTTTGGAGGAAACTGCTAGCATGTGTTAGATATCATATTCCAACTATTTCAGCGCTATATGACATTTTTATTGAATTTCTCTAAGCTGGGGTTTAGGTTATTCAAACCGTACTAAACAAGTTACTTTTTTCTGGATCTTAAAAAGGGAATATTACTTATTTTTTTCCCTCTTGTCCAATCAAAATAATCTACATTTGCATGAATATTGTTATGAATTATCCATTTTTGGGGTTGAGATGGGGAAGAAATTAAAAGCAATTTGGTTATTAAAACTATTTTGGACAGAGAATTGAAGAAAATGTTGTTGTTTTTGTGAGTCTTTTTCAGAACAAAGTAATCCTAAGGAAGATGACCAATAATTCTTCAAAAGACCAGCCATTTTATTAATTGCAGAGGGAACATTTTGTTTCTATACAATTTATCAGGTGCTTCATTTGAAAAATGTAATGAGAAATGGAAGTGCATATAATGAAATTTGTGGAAGAATCCCTTTTGTTGGTATGGGCGGTATAGAAAATTTAACTTCCTTCCATTGTTTGCAAGTTACTGATCACGTGTTTCAATGGTTTTCTACATGCGGATTATAGAATTTTTATAGAAAAAACTTGGAACTATTTTTTTGTTTTTGTTTTTGCATGAGTAGTTTTGGAAGGAAAGTCAACAATATTTGTTGAATTTTTAAATTCATGGCTCTAACTGTCTTCCTAAATCTGCAGGACCAAGAGGGCACGTGGACGCTCTAATAACAATATTTGTTGAATTTTTCCTTTTTTTTGTTTTGATTATTTAAATGCATTTTACTTCGCCCGTCGGTGATGAGTTATGTTCTATAAAAATAACTGGATACTCCATCGTAGTGTCTGACACGTGCGTGCCACGTTTCCATGTGGGATATGTGTCAGACGATCACTGTTGCTCCAGTTGCATATTAGTGTTCACTAATTATTTTATCTAGAAAATTGAATCGTGATCAATAAGGCATATGCATAGAGATTCACATATCAAATTGCCCATCAAAGATCTAGATATGTGGAATATTAATACTGTCATATATGCGCTGCTTATCTTGTCCACACTTGAATCCTAAACAAATTGGCATGGCGTTCTAAGTGCGAATTGAAATAGTTGATATTTGATTTAAGCTAATGGATAGGAATCATTGTCATCTTATATTTGTTACATCCTATAATATTAATTTGGAAGTAATTATTTCTTCAAACAGAGTATTATTTATGGACATCACGGAAGGGAAAAGAAGCATTCAATGGGAGATATAGTGGTTATAAGTTTATGATATATGACGAAATCAAATCAAAACCCTCTAGCCAAAATGTTATATAATCATAGCCACAACTCAAAATTTATCCTAAAAAAGATGCATACTCCAACATTCTTGGCAAGTGAAAGAATAAGTTATATGGGTTGAGTAGTTAATGCTTACCATGATTAAAATTATCTAGCATGTCTTGAAATGCATTTTTCTCGTAGTAGTCACTTATAATTAAAAGCTTATGTGCCTATTTGTTCAACGGTAGTTAGGGTGGAAGAAGGCCTTGCCATTAAGTTTCCAAGGATGGGCATATTGTTACTATGACTTAAATTTAAGCTAAGATACAAGAAGAGGTCCATCTAGAAGTAATTTTGACTCCATTGTATTGGGTTTTCAACGAGGTCATATGGCATGATTATTGTTTGCAGATGCTGCAAAAAGAAGGTAACTATTGCTAAGGATAATCGTTGTGTGGATATCCTTAGTTATTGGATTTTCCTTAGTTACTGGCTCTTGGGATTTCTTTTCTTTGCAAATTCAGAATTAATGCAGTT
Organism: Fraxinus cuspidata; assembly: GCA_903798385.1. Taxonomy (NCBI): domain Eukaryota; kingdom Viridiplantae; phylum Streptophyta; class Magnoliopsida; order Lamiales; family Oleaceae; genus Fraxinus; species Fraxinus cuspidata. The sequence continues at coordinate 3,850 of CAIGRP010004199.1, forward strand.
TGTAGTTGAATCACTCGTCATTTCTACGTTGCAGTCATGATATTTACAGTGTGATCTGTTATGCTCTCTCTAGGAAATTTTCTTTTCAAATTTTTCATGATAACAATAATAAAATAATGACAGTTGGAAAAAAGAAACGAGACCTGGTTGCTGACTACCTAGGTCGTGCGGCGTATTCGGAAACTAGCTGATAGATTGGTGTTGGTCTCAGAATCAAGATTTGAGTCAAAAACACAAAAGCAGAAAAACAAAATTGCAGAAAAGAAGAATACACAATTTTTTTCACCTCTTAGGGCCCGAATGTTCAGCTTGGAAGTCTACTCACCCTTTGAGTATCTACAAAGTAGATTACACTCGAATCCATAAGAACCACAAAGGACAGTACAGAATGTGTGAAGAAATCGAACTTCACTTTAGTCTCCTTTCGCCTCTCTGATATAAAATCCTCTCCTCACAACCTCTAAAAATTGTATACCAAATACAATCTAACAACATCACTAAGATATTACAGAAATCAGAACGAGAAGATCACAAAGAAGATGAAGAGACGAAACCACTCAGAGAAAAGACGAAGGAAACCCTAGAAAATACATCACACTACAGTACAATCGAAGAGTCGAGAAGGGGATTATAAAACCACCCCTAAAGCATTCCATCCAAAGGTCCAGGGTATGCCAGATGTGAGGCCAAGGTCAATCTATTTAAAAACAAAAAACGTGGTGGCCCAATTACACAGCAAAGCCGAAAGACAAAATAAAGATTCCCAATAACACAGAATAGATAGGTAGCACACAACAATCTCCACCTTGCTGATCTATTCTTGGTATTTTTCGTGGATTCAAGAAATAATTATACTTGTTTCACTTGCTCTAAAGTTCCTGTAAAACAAAAGAAAAACAGTCAGTTTGTATTAAAAACAAAATAAAGCAGATATAGAATCTAACTAAATTCATTAGCTTCAAGATGTGTTCAATATTTTCAAACAGTTTCTGAATTTGTTTAGAAGTACTACATTGGTACTAAAATCAGAAGGATTAAACTCAGTTGGAATTTTAACCAGATTAATCAAGTCCCTTTCAAACATATTTCTAACAAAATAAAATTTAATGTCAACATGTTTAGTCATATCATGAAATACATGATTTCTACTTAAATGAATAGCACTTTGATTATCTGTATAGATTCTAACTACTTCATTCATGAAACCAATTTCATTTAAAAGACCTTTAACCACAGTCCCTTTTTAACAGCATCACAAGCTACAATGTATTCGGCTTCTGTAGAGGATAATGCTACAATCTTTTGCAATTGGGATTTCCAACTTACACAACCATCACAAAGAGTAAAAAAAATAAGAAGATGTAGATCTCTCTTATCTAAATCACTTGGAAAGTCAAAATCAATGTACACTTTCATGATAACACCTTCATTACATTTTTGAAATCTTAAACCCAATTTAGTTGAACCCTTTAGATACCTTATCACCCATTTAATAGCTAACCAACGTGTTTCATCTGGATTAGCCATAAATCTACTAAGAATACTTATACCATGAGCTAAGTCAGGCTTCGTACAAATCATAAGGTACATAATAGAGCCAACAACATTAGCATAAGATATTTTACTCATCCTATCATATTCTTCAACAATTTTAGGAGATTGTTCACTAGAAATTTAGAAATGATTTGCAATAGGCAAAGTCACAGATTTGCATTCAGTTATGGCAAATTTTTCAAGTACTTTATTTGCATAAGAGTTTAAATTCACATACAAAACACAATTTTTTCTATCTCTTCTGATTTCCATGCTTAAAATTTGTTTTGCTTGTTCTAAATCTTTTATTTCAAATTCAGCTTTAAGTTTTTCTTTAATATAGTCAATTTCAAATCTATTATGGCAAGCAAGAAGCATATCATCAATATATAATAGTAATTAAATAGATTTAGGTCTTCGTGACCCTTTAAAGAAGAAACATGAATCAAAATTACTCTTAAGAAACCCCAGATTCTAAACATATGAGTAGAATTTCTTATACCATTGCCTTGGAACCCATTTTAGGCCATAGAGGGATTTCTTTAGCAAACAAACCTGTTCAGATTTTGAGTTAAGTATGTACATGGTTTCTTCAAAATCACCATTTAGAAAGACAGTCTTAACATCAAGCTGGTCTAATTCCCAGTTGAAATGAGCTGTTAAGGCAAGCATAATTATGATAGATGTATACTTAGCTATTGGTGAGAAAATTTCATTATAATCAATACCCTTTTTTTGTGTAAAGCCTTTTGCCACAAGTCTGACCTTGTATATTTTACCCAAAGTATTAGGTTCACTCTTTTTAATTTTATAAATCCACTTACAGTCAACAATCTTTTGGTTTTTGGGTTTATCAACAACAATCCATGTTTTATTTTTAATTAGAGAGTCCATTTCTTCTTGCATGGCTTCCAGCCAAAGTTGGATTCTTTATTGTTAACAACTTCTTCAAAGGTTGTGGGTTCAGAATTAACAGATTCAAGTTCAGAGTAGAAAGTCACAATTTCATTAGTGTTAATTCTAGTAGAAGGAAACCTATTCCTTCTACTCCTGTCTCTGTCTCTGGCCAACTGATATTTTCCAAGAGTAGTATCTTGAAATTGTTCTTCAGTATTAGATTCATTTTGAGGCTGATTTGTTTCAGATTGAGTAGTCACCACTCCAATCAAATTATTAGGTTTAGTAGAGTTAAATTTTAGATTCTCCAGTACAATTTCTTTAACAGGAGTAATGTGTTCAGTATTTTAATTAGAGGAGTCTTTACAAGGGAACTGACTTTCATCAAAGACCACATTTCTACTAATGATAACTTTGAACCCATCTTTTCCTTTCACCCAAAGTCTATAACTCTTAGTTTCTTCTCCATAACCTAGAAAAACACATTTTTGAGATCTGAGTTCAAGTTTGCCTACATCTTGATGATAATAGGCAGCACAACCAAACACTCTAAGTTTAAAATAGTTTGGAGACTTTCCAGACCATAAGTGTTCAGGGATTTGAAAATCAGTAGCACTTGAAGAAATTTTGTTGAATAGATAAGTGGCAGTTTTTAGGGCTTCTCCCCAGAAAACTTTTGGAAGGCTAGAACTGAGTAACATACATCTCACCTTTTACAATAAGGTTATATTCATTCTTTCAGCAATATCATTTTGCTGAGGAGTGTATGTTACTATTCTATGCCTCAGAATTCTAGACTCTTTACAAAAAAAGTCAAATTCATGGTTACAAAATTCCAAACTATTATTTGTCCTAAGTGATTTGACCATTTTATTTATCTGATTTTCAATCATAAGTTTCCATTGTTTAATATTTTGAAAAGTATCAGATTTGTTTTTCANTCATAAGTTTCCATTGTTTAATATTTTGAAAAGTATCAGATTTGTTTTTCAAAAGAAAAGTCCAAATTTTCCTTGAGAAATCATCCACTATTAATAAACTATTAATAAGTAGAACCTAAATCCACTTAAAGTATTCACTGATGCAGGACCCCACAGGTCTGTATGAAAATTCTCAAGTATTGAAGTTGATTTATGAATTCCAGTTTTGAAAGACAATTTGTTTTGTTTTCCAATAACATAATCTTCACAGAATTATAAACTTGCAATATTATCATTTCCAAAACATTTTAGTTTATTTAGAATCATCAATCTCTTTTCACTAATATGGCCTAGTCTCATATGCCAATAAAATCAGTGAACCATTCTCTAATGGGATACATATGGAAGGAACAAACAGAATCAAGAACCCATTCATTTAGGTTTCTTTTAGTAGTAGTGACAAGGACAACTCCCTATATTTCAGATTCATTTATGCAGGCAATAACTGCAGACCCTTCCGTATTAAATTTTCCTTTCATATCATATATTTTCTTGAAGCAATCTTTTAGGAGATGTCCTATTTTTCCACAATAATAACATTTTGACTTGCAGCTTAGGTTTTGGTTGGTTCTTATTCTAATTCCTGAACTTAGGAAAATGTGTTTTTCATTTCTTATGAGAATTAAAGTTGCATTGATTCCCATTCTTGTTCTGATTAACCTTTTCCCTAACATTTAGACCTTCTCCAAACTTAGAGTCCTTGACTTCAATTTTTAATCAAGTTCTTTATTTCTTAAAGATGATATAAAAATATCATCACTAAGTTCAGTTCTCCCATACTCTAAAGCATTTCTTAGTTCTTTGTATTTATCACCCAATGCATTCAACAGAGCAACAACAACTTCAGATAGTTTTTCATCACAGTCAGTTAGTTCTTGAACCAGTCTTGTCAATTTGTCAATATTTTCTTCTAAACTGGAGGAGGGATTAAATCTAAAATGGTAGAATTGTCTAAAGATATAACATTTGTTGGGCACGGTTTTAGTTAGATAGAGAGATTCTAGCCAGGTACAAAGACCCTGTGTATTAGTAATTTCACCAAGCTTTTTAATAACAAGCGATTATTGATAACAATATTTCTGCAAATGTAGGCTATTTTCCTTGAACAAAAAAGAAAGAAATTAATTTTCCCCTTTTATGTAGTACATTTTGAGAACCCTAAACCAAAGCTCTGAGAAATTCAGATAAAAATGCCATATGCGCTGAAATAGTTTGAATATCATGATCCAAACACAAGCTTTGCAATTTCCTCCTAAGATCCATCAATTTCCTTTACTATAAATGCATATATGCTACCAAAACTAACGAAACTTCTACATACACATTTATCTCGAAATGTGAACACCGAAAATACTTTGTATGAATAATGAGAGCATTAAAGACAGTTGAATATGATTCAGCCACTCGAATAACCAGTCCTTTCAGTTTCAGGATAAAGAAAAATGGTTCTAGTCTTATGATGATAAAGCTAGTAAATACTGATTAAACTAGCCACAATAAAGCACCAAACTTATACTTTCATTTTCAATAAATGTAGATCAAGCCATCAAGTAATCTCCATGTGTCTGCATAGAGGTTAGTACAACTCAATAGGAGTACTGAGCCTTAATTCAATGAGTAATAATCAACAAATTTGGAATGAGCATAAAGATGTTAGTGATATTATGCATCTTCCCCTCATGAAAATTCATGTAACAATTCAAAGGTATGACTGGGGCTTTGTCGGCTTGTTCAATTTGGCAGCCAAGTATAACTAGGCCATTCACCATAATCATCTCCTCTCCCCTTCTCGATGCTCTTAAATCTCTGTGCCTCAAGCATCTTATCAATACCATAAGTACATTCTCCTATTAATTGTTTTGTCCCATAACATGCACCGCGATGATTGTGAGCCTTAATTCGTCTAATGTAAACATAGCAAAACAGGAAACAAATAGACTGTGGTCTACATATTACTCGATCTAATGTGCATTGACATGTGAAACCTGATAATTTAAAATTTCGACACTTGGACACGATCTCTCTCACCACCTAGCCTTTTCCTATATCTTTAACATAGTAGCACATATATCTTAGAGTTAGGGTGCATCTTGACCATGATAAGAGAAATAAATTAAAAAAAAAAAAAGGGATCATAGTCAGGGATTATGTTTTTAGTAACTAAGCAAACTAAAACTAGCACTTCTAAATAATTATTTTTTTTAAGAGAGAGGGAGAATGCACAACTATAATGTTTTAGAAGAAAATAAATTCTATAATTCCCACTCCAAACCCAAGTTAGAAGAGAGGATGTCGAGAAAGTTATATTAATTTTTTTTCTTCAAACTTTTCATTTGAAAATCTTAAGCATGAACACCATCCCCCTCACCACCAACTCATCCCCAATAAATACAGAACTTCGAACTTAGAGTTAAGGTGCATCATGTCCCTTGATGAGGGAATTATAAAATAAATAATGTAGTCTGATAAGAAAAAATTAAGTAAAATGGAACTCTATTAAAAAATAGTAATAAAATAATTAGATCTTGATAAGGGGCCTTAACATAGCCCTCACAAGAGAAAATAAATGTACCTTGAAAGGGATCATGGTATATTTAAGCAACCCAGCCATAATCATATAATTTTACCCTTATATATATATATATATTAATTTTTACTTTATTGAGCTGTAATTTTTCATTTTTCTCAAAACAATCTTTTACCCAAAAATAATATTTTTATAATAAATAAAAAAATAACAATCTTTAAAACATTACCACATAAATATAATTATTTATTTCCGGTGGAAATCAATTTAAATGAAACTCAAATCTTTTTCCATCAATTTTATTTGTAAACAAAAAAAAAAAAAAATAACAACTAAAGAAAAACTGAAGTTGATACTCCAATTAATTTCCTGAAAAAAATTCAATTTTCTAAATCCATAAAATCTGATGCTCATAAAATATACATTTTAACTCAATGACACAGTTAGATGCCTACATGTTATGATATGTATTCGAAAAACCCAAAAGCTAATAAACAAAAACCAAAGTCAAATCTCAATCAAGCAGAAGCATAAAAAAGAGCAAAAAATAAGATTCGAACACCATTTTACCTTTTTGAGAAGTGATAAAAGTGTGCTTAAATAGATTAGAACTAAGTATGTTTTTAGAGAGAGAGAGAGAGAGATGAAACTCTCAACAAAAGGATTGTACCGATGAAAACCCTATATGGATGTTGTTATACATATGTCTATGGTTTATATAGTGTCGATACGTACATTTCTTACACTTCTACTTACAAAATATTAGTATTTGGCCTAATTTGGTTGAATCATTCACAGGATCTACCTCTGTCTCCAACTCGTTCTTAGCTTCTGTGATAATTTGATTGAGTTCTTTAAATCTGAAAGTCCCTTTCAAGAGCCAGTAACTAAGGAAAATCCTGTAACCAGGGATATCTACACAACGATTATCCTTAGCAATAGTTACCTGCTTTTTTCAGCATCTACAAACAATATTCATGCCATATGACCTCATTGAAAACCCAATAAAATGAAGAAAAAGTTATTTCTAGGTGGACCTCTTCTTATATCTTAGCTTAAATCTAAGTCACAAATGGAACAATATGCCCATCACTTGGAAATTTAATGGTAAGGCCATCATCCATTCTAACTACCATTGAACAAAGATGCACATAAGCTTTTAATTGTAAGTGACTACTCTGAGAAAAATGCATATCAAGACATGATGCACATCCAGATGGTGACTACCAAAAGCGATCCTCACCCCCAGTTTAATGATGATCCTGGGAAACTCGTCTCCAAAGGAGTTACTTGGTGATTGCACTCCAAATGTAATTGTCTACGAGTGCAAGACCCCCACAATTGTACTTAAAAGTATTCTCGGTCTTCATTATTGCACGTAAAATGTTAATATTCGAGTCATTTTCCTCCAATTTTTTCAACTTGTCACCATCGTCCTCCTCACGTTCAAAAATATAATTATGCCCTACAATATTTTGCTAAAGCCTATTTCGAGGATCTGACTAAAGAAGAGAGGTGAGAGTTCAAGCATTTGAAAAAACACAGAAGAGAAGAGCTTACCAAAACCTTGCCACAGGAAGCAGAGTAATATCCTCCATCCAGCTGCATCAACTGTCCAAGATTAACAACTCCCACCTTCCCACTTTGAAGGGCACGTTCAACGTGGAAAGATAAGCCACAAGAGTCTCCTGAACCAATTCAGACGTTCATTTCAACCAGAGATTTGTATTCTTGTTGTCGTCAAATAAATGACTCCAACAACAGCACCGCCTGCAAAATTTATCGTATAGTGAAACGGTTGCTCGACATGCAGAATTTTTGCAGATCAATAAATTAGGAAAATTAATATCGGCATATGGCTCTGTGGCTGGAAGAATTCTAACCGGGTTTTCCCCTTCCGTTGTTTCCTAGTAGGCTGATCCTTAGGACTGGAAGACACTCTCTTGGGAGTGTCCATTTTTCTCCAGACTTCTTTGCACACAAGATGAAAGAGTTGACCACCGGAAACTGCGAAAACAGTAATGATGGCATTACTAATAACATTGTAAATAGTAAACGATAAACATAAAGTTGGATACCCACACACGTAGACAGACAGACACCCACCCCACGGAAGCTAAGTTACTCAACAGGTCATGGGGATCATCTAATAACATTCAATTGATGACAACCAAGCAAGAAGAGACGAAAAGGGCTGATAGAAACAATACATTTCAAATGTATTTAAAAAACAGATTTTTACCTATACCTATCCAACGAACCTTCGGCCAACCAATTTGTCATTTGTAATCGACTCCAAGATCATTTTAGTCATGATAAGCACTAGGAAATCATCTCATATAAGTTGTTCCTGCACTTGCAAAGAAGATTGTAGTATGCATCTTTTTTGGCTAAATTTTGAGTTGTGGTTATGGTGATTAAACATGATTTTGACCAGAGGGTTTTGATTTGATTAGGGCTTCATATTTCATAAACTTATAACCACTGTATCCCCATTGGAAGCTTCATTTTCGTTCCGGGATGTCCACTAATAGTACTACGTTCCCAAAGATAATTCCTAAAAAATATCACTATATTAAATTAAATCATATATCAACTATGTAACATGACAATGATTCCTCGCATTAGTTTCAATCAAATATCAAATAATTCAATTCGCCACTAGAACACCATGCCAGTTCGTTAGAGGATTCAAGTGTTGACAGGATAAGTGGCAGATATGGCACTATTGATATATCCACACATCTATATCTTTGATGGGCAATGCAATTTGTGAATCTATATGATATGCCTCAAGGATCACAATCCAATTTTTTTAGATAAATAATTAGTAAGCACCAAAATGCAACTGGAGCCAAAGTGACCGTATGACAAATACCCAACATGGAAACGTGCGAGGCACATGTCACATACAATGATGGAATATCAAATTTTTAATAGAATAGAACTCGTAGCTCACGGGCGAAGGCAAAAAGATTTAAAATAATNAAAGTGACCGTATGACAAATACCCAACATGGAAACGTGCGAGGCACATGTCACATACAATGATGGAATATCAAATTTTTAATAGAATAGAACTCGTAGCTCACGGGCGAAGGCAAAAAGATTTAAAATAATCAAAACCAAAAAGGAAAAGGAGTCATACTGGATGAGTTCTCGGAGCGTCCACGTGCCCTCTTGGTCCTGCAGATTTAGGAAGCTATTAGAGCCATGAATTTATGAAGTCATAAAAATCCTTCCAAAATCAGATATTTCTAATTTTTCTTTTAAAAAAATTCTATGGTCTGCCTGCAGAAAACCATTAAACACGTGTGATCTGTACCTTGGAAACAATGGAAGGAAATTAAATTTCCTATACCACCCATACC
>CAIGRP010004204.1:0-13973 GCA_903798385.1 Fraxinus cuspidata
ATATATATATTTTTATAATACAAAATAGGTCGGTATATGCAATAGTACCAAATCAGTTCCAAACAGAATTAATGTAAAAACTAATGTGACAAAAATGAACAGTGAATCTCACATTCACTCTTTTAAGAGAAGGAGGGAAAAAAGTGAGAATGAATTCACTGTAATGTAATATGAGTAATTTAGGTAATCTATTAATTTTGATTTAAAATATTTATTTTGAAATTTTAGTGGATTATGTAAGTGGCTATTTGACCGAATTTACACTATAATATACACATTCCCTCTTCTCCTAAAACCCTGATTTTAAGAACAAAACCTCCAGACTCCGCAGCTCCAACACCCTCCCGGGTGCGGGACAATTGAGTACCGCCTGTGGGCTGTAAGAAATGGCGGTGGACAAAACCTGGCTTGAGGAAGAAGCCTGCGTTCTCCGCTTCTACAAAATCGTCCTTAGCTGGGATTACCTTCGTCTACTCAAGGAATCCAATGTACTATGTTCAATTTCTTATTTTTTAGGTTTATACTGTACACACTAACATTTTAGGACTAATATTAGGGTATCTGTATTAGATTCGAATGTAGCAGTTATAAAAATATATATGCGAATGTTTTTGCGTATGTGTTGTGCACTCTTTGTGATTTTTATTGTATTGAATTATTTAGAAGAAGAATTTCAATAAAAAGATTGGGGACGGGAGTGCTCTGGGATTGAAGGAAGTGAAGAGTTCGTACAAAGATGTTGATGATTATCTATCAACGTTTGAGCCCCTGCTTTTCGAAGAAGTCAAAGCTCAGATTGTCCAGGGAAAAGAGGAGGAAGACGGTATTTTTTCAGATGTTTTCAGTTTATATAGTTGTTTCCTGGGATTTTCCAGCTGACCCACGATAAATTTATGATTTTTGGCTTCTTAAGTGAAATTGATTTTGAATGTGAGTGTATCAGTGTATATAGTTTAATGTATACAAGTTTTGACTTATATTTTTAATAAATATCGAATTGATATTTTTGGATCAATTTTTGTTCTTTTTTCCTTTTTGTGTATAAAATAGACATTTATATGTAATATGTGCTTTTTGACTATACAGAAACCGAATGGCAACAAGCAATTGTAGCAGAATGCAGCGAAGTCAATGGTTTTTATTTACCTATGGTTATATGTTCAGACTCAAAATCCATATCGCAGAATGATCTCTTGCTGCTTTCTAATAAGAAGGTGGGAGTTGGCTGTGTATCAATTTCTGTTTTCATATAGTGATTTGGAATTTAGTAGATTAGACTGACATTCAGTTCTATGCTTTCTGTTCATTTGTGAAACTTTAATTGAGCCCTTGTTTGATGTTAGCTTAAAAATCAAAATCAAAGTCAACAATTAATTTTAACTGCACATTTCATGGGACTAACAACTTTAAACCACACATTTCATCGACTTCTAGTAAATAAAAATCTGAATTTTAGCTACACCAAAAAGGGCTGAGTATATCCCTAATCTAATAATATATGTTCATTGTGAACTGGAGATTTGAATAGTTTGATTAGATAACTCAAAATATTCATTTCTGAGTATGTGTTGAATGCTTTATTTATTTTGCAGCTTGGTGAGGGTAAAGTACTCCCGACTGCATATGCTTTTGCACTAGTTGAGCATTGTCAACATGATAAAATAAAACTTCGGCTGAATTTAAGTGGAGAACTCAAAGGATTATGTACAGATGATGTTCAAACTTCTTCAAGGCTGTTGAACATGCGCCCTCTTGTGAGTGAAGTTCAGAAATACTTGTACATTCTGAAGGTAAATCTTCCAAATTCATTTGGAACTCTTAAGTTACAAAAATGAGTTCTATGTGCAAGTAATTCTATTTCATTATTGTCTTACTGTTAAACCATTAGTTGCACAGTCTGTGTTCTCCATTACAGCTTGTGGCAAATGATTCGCGAAAATGCAAGAAATTTTTGATGTAACTCCACTGAAGATCTTGTGGATTTAAAGCTACTTGTGACCTGAATATGAGACTTCTCTTATGTTAAAAATAGGAGCTCATACTGATGTTAGTTTTTTTGTTTATCACGTTGCCATGTTCTGTATGTATAATTTGTGCCAGTTTCACATCAATATTTAAGTAGGTGTTGTGCCAGCATTCAATTGACTATATGAAATAATATATTCATGGGCAAAGCTTCGTGAAGTTGAGTCAAATTTACTCCCTTTAATATTCGAAAGTAGTTTATTTGGCAATTCCCTCTAGAAAAGACTGCAGAAATTAACCAATTATGATCAGCCCGGGAACATAAAGGTGAATTTATTTTCCAATTAGTTAAGTTGTTCTTTAGAGATGTAGTTTTATCAGTGCTGCTGTAAATGTTTTCCCTGGAACTTGAGATTCAATCTTACAAATAATTTTCTCTTTGATGGACAAGTTTAATGTGTAGGCTCCTGTTCATGAGAAACTGTGCCCCCTCGAGTTTGTCAAGAAATTTTTTATTAGGTTTGCTTTTGTTATGGATTGACTGCAACATCTTTCTTAGTTTCATGGGGAACTGTGTCCAAGTGGCTTTATAAGATGACTCAGTTTCTTTCTCATTTTCGGCAGTGCATTCCTTTCCTTGGTGAAGTGTTTATCTACTTGCTATTAGGAAAAAGAGACACTTTTATGCTCTATTATTTACTTTGGTCATGGTGATTTAGCTCCTGTTAATTTTTTTTCGTTCTGTATGGACTAAAATACAATGTAGGCATTCAAAGACATGCAAAATTCCTAACTCTATTTCTTTTTCTTCATCTTGTAATTCGATGCACAGATTTGCAGCTTATCAACTATAGTCCGTGAATATGTTGCTATGCGGTCAGTTAGCTTCCTCCCATTTAAGGATTTGATTTTAACTGCTGCTGAGAGCAATTATACTACTGAAGATCAAGCCTGGAAAATATCTAAACCCCTAACAGCATTTATTGAAGGCAATCACAACAAATCACAGCTAGAGGCCATACAGGTGAGTGCTTAGCAACTCACCCTAAAGTTGATTTCTTGCCCTCCCAGCGAGGTTGAGTTCCTTTTGTCAATCCAAGATGAAGTCGAGCTGTCATATTGATATAAATGCATATAGTTAAATATTGTTGTAGTTACTTGCATTTTTTATTCTTTAAATTGGTAGCGTATTTACAATTGATAGCTTTGCGCCTCTTCCCTCTGAACTTGTTGCAGGCAGGTCTTTCACGTAAAACCTTTGTTTTGATACAGGTTTGACTTGTAACCTTCTGCTTCTAATTTTGACTTGTAGTTGTCATTTTTCATTTAATTATCCCATCACTCCAGTAGACAACACTATTGTAATCACATCGATTTGAAGATGCGTTCTGAAACAGCCGTAGATTATCTCAGAGCTAAAAAAATTGTGCCAAACAAATGAATACAGATGCTTTGGAACAACTACCTTTCGGTATGTCTTTTAACAGCATGCTATCTTTTAGGGCCCCCCAGGAACGGGAAAAACACAAACTATCCTTGGGCTTCTCAGTGCCATTTTGCATGCTACTCCAGCTAGAGTATCAAACAAGTAAGCGTCTTTTTTTCGTTTTTGGTTTTTGGTTTGATTGATTAAGTGGATTGTTGTTGAACTTCTAGCTATGTTTCTGAGATTTGTTGGTGGAAGAGAGCAACTGCTGAGTACATTGGGCTCAATGTGGTAATGAATTAGTCTATTTCTTATTTGGTAATGAATTAGTATTTTTTTTTTCTGTATGCAGGGGCAAAATGACTGAAGTAAAACGTGGGCCAGAATTACCTATCCATGAAAAGTATGTTTATGCTGCTAGTCACTTATTTGATTGTTATTCAATGCCTGTACTTCTCATGAATACGTGTCCCTGGCTTCTATAATGCATCTTGTTGCGTTACCCATGATTCACTGGTTGTTTCCCACAAATAAAAGAATGTGGGAAGGGAAATACCCCTATGAAAGTGCTAATCTTGATTCTTGCGAAGATAATAACCATTATGGCAATTTTTTTTTTTCTAAATGAAGCATAAATTTATCAAGTTAGTTTGTCTTGTTTAAATACACAAGTTCAAATGAAATTCAGGATAAGAGCAACATATATGAACTGCATATGTTGGAGCTCACCTTATGATTTACATCGAGGTTATGCATGCCACTAGTTGCTTCTTTTTGCCTTTCCTTGTTGCATCAAGGAAATTGAGTTGATCCCAACTTGCTCATAAATTAAATGTAATCGTTCTATTCCCAACATCCTCATAAAAGGGGTTGGTGTGAAACTTGCTTTGGAGAAAAATGTATTATTAACTTTATGCCACGTTTATTCTATTGTTATATATTTGCATGGGGTTTGAACCATTTGAAAATGGACTTGAACCACAATCTTCTGAAAGGACAAATATCTAAAATTCTCAATATCATATCAAAGATGACTTGTGGTGTCTTGCTCAATTTCTTTTTTCTTCTTTTATTTTTATTTTGTGAGAAATTACATATCTCAACTGATTGGCATTTGAATTCTCAAAGCTGTACGGCGAGTTGACAGTTTAATTTTTGTTTGTTTTTGCTCCATTTCTTGTGTTTATTCTACTTTAGCTGCAGTAAAAAAAAAAATTCCCAGTCAAAATACATTGACATGTTAACTACTATTGTCTTCCAAGGGGAACAATTCGTAAGATATAATATTTTGATATTTGCAGATACGACCACTGGGAAAGAGCTTCTCCATGGTTGATTGGTATGAATCCTCGAGACGCAGTGATGCCTATAAATGGTGATGATGGATTCTTCCCTACATCGGGCAATGACTTGGTATTTCCATTTCGTTTCTGAAACTGGTAATTCAGGATAATTTTGGATATTGACATTAACATTTAAAATCCTTTATAGAAACCAGAAGTGGTTAACTCCAGTCGGAAATATCGCGTTCGTGTTCTAGTATGTGCCCCATCAAATTCTGCTCTCGACGAGATTGTGCTACGTCTCCTAAACACTGGTCAGAGTTTAATCTATTTTGCTAGTATTTACCTTATGCGATGCATTCTAATTTGCTCTGGAATGTGAATAGATGCAATCTTGATTGCTGACTCTTAAATCTGTATCATAATTGGGAGCTCTCTCTTTGCCTCAATCAACCGTTACGTGATTCCAAGTTTTTTAGGAGAAAAAATGCAAAAATCTCTGAGAACTATTGTAACGTAGAGCAACTTTGAGGGGAAAGTTCCCAATTAATGGTGAAGGATTGCATTCTTTAATCAACAAGAGGATACCTCCTTTCCTTCCATGTTAGTTGGAAGAAGTGGGGGGTGGAGGTGGAAGGGACAGATGTTCTTATGAAGAAAATAAGAACGCTTTGGGATTTGGTATGAGTTAGCAAATAAAGGAGGGTCAGTGAGGTAAACACTCAATGTGAAAATGTGGAAAACTGAGAATGCAAGAAATCTGGTAGAAAAGGTCGCACTTTAGCCACTTCCCCAAAGAATGCCACTTTGTGAAAATGACGCTCAAAAGAAAGTGGAACTGCCTTTCATGGAATTGGCATTTTTGAAAGATGTGGTTAATATCAAAGGAAGGGCATCCCTGATATATCATGTGAAAACTGAATACTGGTTTGGTATTTAATATGAACTGACTAGTTGATTTATGCAGTTTTACCTAACTGTGCACACCCTGAGTCACACACAAAGTTTCTTCACTAAGAAATAAAGATTTTTTTGTGTAATTAGAGCTGCTTTGTTTATGTTGTAGGCATTCGTGATGAAAATGATCATGCATACAATCCTAAAATAGTGCGTATTGGTCTTAAACCTCACCATTCTGTCCAAGCGGTCTCCATGGATTACTTGGTATGTTACCTTTCCACTAACTAGTTATATAATCACCTGATCATTTCTTCACAGCATTTCAACAGTCCAATAAAGTTTAGCACAAATTATATGTTTTTAGGTAGAGCAAAAACTTGCTGGTATGGACTCTCAAACTGGTGAGAAGCAAAAGCAAGGGGGTGCAGCAAAGGATAAAGACAGTATTCGTGCTTCTATACTGGATGAAGCAGTGATTGTATGTAGTTTGAGCCTCTTTTCAGATTACACCTTTGAAACTTTGGTTCAATTGAAGCTTATAGTTAAAGTAACTTGGGTATAAGTTCATTGACAGGTGTTCTCCACACTTAGCTTTAGTGGCTCAGCTCTCTTCAGTAAATTAAATTGCAGTTTTGATGTGGTCATAATCGATGAAGCTGCTCAAGCTGTAAGATACATTATTGATCGTAAAATATGGATTTTAGTCTCTTTCACCTTCATTCAGTTGATGTTGCTGTTAGTAGATATATTGTTGCTCTCATGTTTTCTATTCTTCATTTGATGTTATCCATATATGTTTGTAATAGTTTGATCAAATTTAATCAATTCGACAAATGTTACTTAAGCTTCCACTTTTTGCCTTATTATATAATGCTTTCTTGACATTCCCGAAATCTTATTCTTTGTGCTATTACATTTACCGTCTCATCACTACTCTTCTAATTTTGTTATTCTTTGTTCTTTTGTTTATAACAGGTGGAACCAGCAACACTCATTCCGTTGGCCAATGGATGCAAACAAGTATTCCTGGTATATACAATTGATTCATCATTGAATAACTATTATATACCATGAGTTGATCTTAGTAAATAGTATATGTCTGATTTGTAGATCTTTAAGATGCAACAGTTTGATGAATGTCAATACTTCATTAACTCCAAAGATCTTAAAGTTATGTCGGATAATTGTAATAATAACGAGGGCTTAAACATAATTGATTTGTTGTCAAAAATTTCGATTTTTTGGATTTTGTAAAAAGAGTATTGTAATTGGAACTATTTATACGTGCATTAAATGGCTTTGAAAGCCTCAAATGATTCCTGAGAAAAGTGAGGACTACTTTATAAAAATGGCATCTCTTGTTGAATCTAGTAGCTAAATTATTCGACTAACTTAAGATTGTAAACTTGATTTATACATGTATAGTGATATAGGTGTTTAGGATACTTTGTATTGTTTTCCATTCATACATGTGTGCGTCAATTCAATTTATGCCAAAGGAACAAATATCTTACGCTTTTGCCCGAATACCTCTGAAAGTTTGGAAAGACAACATCATGGATTTCATTGAAGGGACGCCAAAGTTGGAAGGAGTGGATACTATCTTGGTAGTGGTTGATTGGTTAAGTAATGTTTGTTTATGGTGCATTCAGTGGCAGGGGTGATTGTCAGGGAAATAGTGCGGCTACATGGTTTTTCTAAGTCAATTGTTTTTGACAGAGATAAGGTTTGACAAGGTTTTCGTGAGTCATTTTTTATCAGACTTGTTTCGATTGCAAGGAACAGTGTGGAAACGATCTACGGCCTACCACCCTCAAATAGATGACCAGTAAAAAATGCTCAATTGAAGCCTGGAGACTTATTTTTGCTGTTTTGCGTCTACTAGGCCAAAATGGTGTGTAGCAATGGCTGTTTTGAGTAGAATTCTGGTACAATTCGTCTTATCACTACTCATCTCAGTTTACTTCATTTCAAATTGTCTATGGTCACGAACTGCCTCCTCTATTACAATTGTAGAGGGGGTCGAAAGTGAACTTAGAGGTGGAATAACAATTTGTGCAGTGAGATGAGCGCTTAAAGTACATTTTCGCCGTGCACAACAAAAGATAAAATTGGCTTGTGATAAACATTGCAAGAAGGTAAAATTGGAGGTTGACAATATGGCGTATCTTGAGACTGTATCGTATACAGTCTTTAGTATCACAATCCAATGAGAAGGTCCAAAGTTACTAATCTAGTGGGAGGTAATGAGGCGACTTGGGAACCTTATCAGTTGATTTAGTGACAAGTGTCCCTCATTTCACCTCGAGGACAAGATGAGTGTTTGTGAGGGAAGTATTGATAGGCTCCCTAATCATTATCCCTATGCGCATTGGGGAAAGAAGAACGATGTTGCTGACACGGGAAGGGATTGAATGAACTGCTCAAGTCACTTAATTCCAATAGTTAGTTATATGAAGGTGATGGTTACATGAAGTTAGTTTGGTAATTCAGTTAGGAAATAGTTGGTGCCAGAAAATTAGATGGTATGCCAAAGTGGGGGAAGAGGAGTCTTGTAGTAGAAAACGTTGGGTTTTGAAGGGACGGTGGCTTTGGTGTTGTGGCAAAATGTTGAAATAAGTTTGATTGCAACATTTATGCAGTGAATACAATTTCGTTGAAGGATGCAGAATTAAAATCTCGAGTGGTAGGGTTTCAAACACAAAATCTTGGAGTTGCTTGTTCTATTTAATAACTAGTTTTGACAAAGATCATTAATAAAACTAAGCACCTCACTGGATTCTTACAACAAATGATGTATGATAATCTATTAAGGATAATTTATTAGCTATTTTATATGTTTATCGTATGAAAACAAGGATGTAAAAAGTTGAAACTATAAAGGTAATGTTGGTGTGCAATAGTTGGTGCAAGCACTTAACCAATAAGGCAACATGGTGTGATGGATTTGACTATTCCAAGTTCTCATGTAACATTTGGCTCCTCAAATGCTGCCCTTTGCAGTCTGAGTTAAATCAGTCTTCGTGTTGACGCTATGCTATGTGTGCAATAGTTGGAACAACCACTTTACCAATAAGACAAGAAAGGGAAAACTAACAAGTGCTCAAAGATGGACAAGAGAGTTGAGTAAATACTCACTTTGTATTACAATTCTCAAAGGCTTCTTTATGACTCGCTCACTTAAGATCTCACTTCATTTTTTTATGGCCAACTTGGTTACAAATGAGGCTACCTTGGCCTCTATTTATAGTTGCCCCCTCTGTTTTATGGAGGGCACATATAAGATCCTACAGTGGAGAGTGGTTATATAGACTTTTCTATCAAGATATTATATTAAATTCTCCTAGAAAGGTTGTATATTCAACCTTCTATGTACTCTCTACAATCTTCCTACACTATTCTAGAATTTTGTCTCCACAATATTTCTACATTTCCTTGCAACATTCTAGAAATTCTTGTATGGAACATTCTAGCATTAGGAACAATTCTAGAATGTTTTGGAATCCCACCTCAAAACTTAAAGCTGTGCAGGCTGTTTGACTGCTTTCAAGCAGTATGGCTGCAACTGCCTGTCTATGTCTGCGTCTGTTAAGCGCCCAGCATTTGATTATCTCTGTTTGTGCCCAATTGTCTGCTGCATCTGCCTGTGCAAGCTTTTGCATTTGCCTTCAATTGCTTCGGCACCCTGCCTTCTCACTCTCGTCTCCAGCAATTTCCCACCCTTTGGTCCCTCGCATGCAGCTCTTCGAACTCTCTGTTTTCTCTCCTATAGTTTGTGTCTCGGTCCAGCCCTTGAGCTTCCGGCACGTGACAACAGGCTGCAACAGCGGTTGCACAGGATATTGACATTAGTAGGTTAGCCTCCACTGGCAAGAGGATCACAATGTACATTCTCTCTAACTTGTCCCAGGAACTGCAAGTTTAATGTGTCTATGATATGTAAGACATGATTATTCTAATCAAAACATTAATGAGCTAAGTTTGGAAATTTGTTATCCTGATGTTTCTTAGAAATTGTTTGTCTGCTCTACGTAAGTATTCAGGTTGTTTATTCAATTGACTGTTAGATATTTTATGTACATGGCAAATGTTTGTTAAAGATCCTACACGGAAAACAGCCATCTAAATCAGTATTCCAATTTTTGGCCACATTACCAGCAGAAACACTTCGAGATGTAAAATTTGTAAATACTAATGACCCAATGTACACCTGCTAAATGGTTAAACTGTTATTTTCAGATATTTTGGCATGTAGACTTCGTATTATTCCATACAAGTTTACTTTTATAATTTGTCCATGTCATTTTTAACACACACTGATCCAGGTGGGGGATCCAGTGCAGTTGCCAGCTACTGTAATCTCCCCTATTGCAGAAAAATTTGGGTAAGAGCAGCACCATGTTAAAAGAAACTCATATTTTCTAAACATCCAGTGTTTTCTAATTATATATTTCCAATTTCTGGAAACTCTGTTGTAGATATGGCATGAGCTTATTTAAAAGATTCCAGAAAGCTGGCTATCCTGTACAGATGCTGAAGACCCAATATCGCATGCATCCAGAGGTAACATATTATATATTAAGATTTTGAAACCTCATCAATAACGTGTATACATATTCATTCTACAGGTTAACATGTGGTCTTCTGTTTGTTACTAGTTTCCAATTCATAATTGCACAAACTCAGTTCTAATCCAATTATCATGCCAGATTAGAAGCTTTCCTTCGAGGGAATTTTATGATGAGGCACTCGAAGATGGACCTGACATCCAAGACCAGACAAAGCGCTCATGGCATGAATTTCGATGCTTCGGACCTTTTTGCTTTTTTGACATTCATGATGGAAACGAGTCCCAACCGTCCGGACATGGCTCTTGGGTAAACGTCGACGAGGTTGAGTTTGTCCTCTCTTTATATAGTAAATTGGTGAGCAGATATCCAGAACTAAAGTCAAGTTCCCGACTTGCAATTATATCCCCATATAGACATCAAGTCAAGCTTCTCAGAGAAAATTTTCGTAACACTTTCGGCGTGGAGTCGGATAAAGTCGTAGATATTAACACTGTTGATGGATTTCAGGCAAGTAGTTTCATTTCATTGTTAAATTACGTGGATTAAATTTGGTATGGACTTTATTGCATGATGGTCATACGTTAAGCCCCTTTATGGTTCACTTGTGCTAGAGATGATTCTTGATTAAGTTTAACTAATACTCCTTTACAGGGACGTGAAAAAGATGTTGCTATCTTTTCATGTGTTCGGGCTAGTAAAGATAAAGGCATTGGATTTGTTGCTGATTTTCGCCGAATGAATGTTGGTATAACTAGAGCCAGATCATCTGTCCTGGTATAGATTTATCAAATATAAATGATTGGCTCTCATATTCACAGAAATTTGTCCCTTGATTTCAAGAAAGCTTTTATTACTATACTAGGTTGTGGGTTCTGCATCCACATTGAAAAGAGACGACCATTGGAAGAACCTGGTTGAAAGTGCAGAACAGAGAAATGTACTGATCAAGGTAGAGTATTGGCAAATTATCACAGAGCATGATATCCCTGCATAGTACATGCTTGTGAAGCGACAACACTTGTTCCTCCCATATGCACCAAGTTTGATTTTATTGTTTGTTTTGAATCCTATTTTTGACTGTGAGAAGAAGGATCGTATGAGTAGTACGAATCTCCTAATGCTTCTGTTCTGATCTTGAATTCCTTCATTACAGCATACTTTGATCTCAGTTGCATGACTGTCTAGAAGTTCCCGTGCCTGAAAATTCTCCTTTTTCTCAATAACACTCAGGTTGCAAAGCCCTACAATGAATTTTTCAGTGAGTCGAATCTCAAATCAATGGAAGTAAAGGAATCCATGGAAGAGGGACCCGAGGCCCCTCATGATGATATGGAAGTGGATGTGCCCGTTGATGGATTTGCTAGCAATGCTGACCAGGCACTACCAGAGGATAATGACTGGGGAGATGCCGGAGAAGGAGAGGGTTTTGATGTTGGCTTTGACGAGGACTAAGATCAACTAATTGTTTCAGTGGCCATCTGGCATTTATTTTCAGCGCAAAATGGCTTATAGAGCTACATCACTTCACGTAATTGGTTATGATTATTGTTGTATAACCAAAATCCAATATGCAGAATTAGGCCTTTACGATTTGTATCATTATTCTGAAAACTCATTATGTTCCAACTTACGGTTCATGTAAATTATTCAAAATTGTCAAGTAAACATGGTACCAAACAACTCTTTGACAAAATGAGAGATTTAAATGGATTTATTTATAGTTATTGACATTTATTAGCAAGTACACGTTTGTCCCCAAACACGTGTGTTTGAAAGGATACGACTGTCTAAATATCTAGAATTATTTAGATCATGTTAGACAATCATTATTTGAACTCTTTTTCTACGTATTCATTATCAACAAAATATTCACGCAATGAAATATTATGTGGGCAGATTTAAAACTTTTTCGTATTTTTTAACCATACATTTGTATAAAAAATACTATTCAAAACTTCGTTTTTTTTCAAAATTATGGTTGTCAAATGGGGGCTTATCAAGCAAACATGTCGGTACTTTTTGTTTCTTATGGTTACTATTGTTTTAATTATTTGCGTATTGATACTTAATTATTACAAAATAAAGTGAAAGGTCCTTTAAGCACATGGTTTAAGACATAATTGTTTTCTTCATTGATGATGCAACAGTTGGCCCACTTTAGTGAAGCAACCATTCAAATACATTTCATATTAATGATCACTATATTTCGAATAACTAAAAGTTTACCTAACTATTTTCGATATTTATTAGGAAGATATTATACGTAAAATTTATTTGGTGTGTATATTTCGCACCATAATTTTTATTAATTGTACAATACATTTTAGTTGTAATAGAAGTCCTCAATTTTTGTTCATTTTTGCGTTTATATTTTTTTAACTTTTTATCTTCGCATTTTTTCTCCAACCTTTTATTACTTTTCATATCTTTTATGATGATTTTAAAACAAAAATATTGTTAGAAACAAGTAAAAAGACTCGTTTGTCTCGTACATTTTTAAATAAGAAAAAATAAACAATAAATACTAAATTTGCCAAAATATTTGTTTCTCATTTTAGCACACCATATTAGAGGACCAAAATCGTAATTAGAGATAAGATGTACTGGTTAACTAACTGTCACGAATAAGAATATGATGAAAAAAGCTCATGAGTGCAAAAATAAACAAAAATTAATGGCTTTCATTATAATAAAAATGTGGATATAATTACCGCATGTGTATATATATGTATCATCAAATGCTTGAAATATTGATGTCATGTTATATGTGTTTTTTTTTTGTGCTTCATAATTTTTAAATAGTTGTTATTAAAGCTAACCATCAATGTCGATTTTTCAGTGATGTTTCAATTAAATGACTCGATCTCTTCTTTGGACTCTTCATGAATCTTCAAAATCAGTGTCAGGTGACTTTCATCTTCGTTGCAAAATTTTGACTTCTTGATTTCATCCTTCAAATCGTCTTGCAAGGGGAGCATAACTCTTACCCAAATCGACTTCATTAATAATGTGCTTAACGTACGTCTAATAACTGTTGCACATTAACGATGAATTGACTGTACTAGTTAGTGAAATACTATCTTATAAACCTAAACGAATTAGATTTTTTTACTTGAAGTCACTTAGAATCAAATGGTGAAGGCAAACTTTTCAATGTCCACTTATTATTATTAACATTAGTGGACTTTTGCTAAATGATTTATTAAATAAGGAGACAAAACAATTACTAGATGACATTCATTTTTTTATTTTGTTCGGTCAAAATTAATTATTTAAATAAGGAGACAATAGTAATTTTGTCCTCGATTGTTATTTTTTGGAGCGAACCAGGTAGTCTCCGGCCAGCATGAATTAATTATTAATATTCACGTAATTTAAAAATTAATAGAGTCAACAGAGTGCCCATTCACGCGCTCTCTAACGCTAATACCATTTGGCGGATAGACAGGTAGGCAGGCGCAATTTGATTACACTCGCTTTCTAGAGCGTGTTCTTGAATGTCCACCGATAGGGGCAGCCCGATTTTCCCTATTACAGAGGCTTTTAATGCACAAAATATATTTTCCGAAGAGTTATTAGCACAAAATAGTGATGGCAATGGGTCGAACCGAGCAAATCACGAGCTCGGCTCGAGCTTGAGGCTCGTGGGAAGCGAGCCATGAGCTCACGAGCCGAGCCAGCTTGTAGCTCGTTTGCTTGTGGGCGAGCTCAGCTCGGCTCGGCCCACGAGCTCGTGAGCTCACGAGTCCACGAGTCAAGTCGGGAGCCCACGAGCTTTTTGAAATTTTTTCTTTCTTTCTTTCTTTTTTTTTTACGTTTTTTTAAAAT
>CAIGRP010004205.1:0-20860 GCA_903798385.1 Fraxinus cuspidata
CTGAAATGTTCCTAAATTACAAAAAATAGTAATTAAACCAACCAAATTACACACATCAAAAGTTAAAAGTACAAAAAAGAACAATGAACACAAGGTTCAAAGGTACAAATGACTACTCCAACACCAATGGATCCAGCACTTGGTGAGCACCGTGCTCACCTTTCATCCTAGATCTGCTATGACTCAAACACATAATCCCTTATTGAACATCCAAAAGTCCAATATGAAACCAAACTAGCTCTCCCAAGAACTGTTGAACCTAACTTTGATACCATTTGTTAAAAATTGAGTCAATTATTATAATATTAAAGACGAGATTTTGGGCAAAATGAAAATAACAATCACAAAAACATAAGATTTATTTGGAAACCAATCGGGGAATGACGGATAGAGGAGGATAATTCACTAATATCAAAAGAAAAGATTATAAGTGATCTTTCTGGACCAAATTAATAAGTTGGAATATTAATCAATTTCAATATGTATTGTACATCACATATTTATAATCAAAGAATTCTTAACATATTAAAAGAATTATTATAATGAAAAGTCTAATACATGGTGAAACCCTAATACAATAGGTAAAATCTATAATTGAGTATACGAGTTGAAATATAAAAGAAAAAGGGTCAAAATTGAGAAACATTTTCCTTGTCATCTTTTATTTCTTCCATACTTTTCCAATACAATCAACCAACTCCAAATATACCTCCAAAATAGAATTCAAATCACATCAAAATTCTAGCAAAAATTGAATGTACGTTATTTAGGACAAATCATTATGTTCATGTTTACATACGTGGGCAAATTCCTGTGCAACGACACGGGGCGGATGGTCCTGGGCAGCATGCTGGCTTACCCAGAAGCGAGAAATATTTTTGACAAAGATCATAGTCACAACGTTGTGCATCCACCACAAGAGGACTACTCATAATACGTGGGCATGCTGCTGTGCAACGACACGGGCCAGATGGTCCTGGGCAGCTGCTGGCTTACCCAGAAGCGAGCAATATTTTTGACAAAGATTCCAGTCACATCTTCGAGCATCCACCACAAGAGGACCACTCATATCTGCTTAATACAATAAAATAGTAAAAGATAACACTAGTTTAGTACATAATATAATACACTCCAACATAAGCAAATACGAATGCTTTTTACTATGAAATCAGTTGTTCTGGTTATTTCATATTTGGTAAATTAACACGCATGCAGTATGGCTAATTAAAGTAGTTGACAAGCTATGGACTTTGGACTTGACCTGATGGACTGGCAATGATCGCGATGGTGATGAATTGTCACATCAATTACATATCAAAAGGCTGTCGGTGGATCTTGTGCTGAGCTTTTTTTGTGGTCTCCCTTCTATTAGCAATTTGACTCTTACGGGTCATTAATATTCAATGGGGTAGCCAAGCATATTGGCTAGTTATCAAATGGGGTACGGCCAGATCAACCATATAATATGGTGCGGGGGCCCTACACTTGCTTGCCAAGTAGGATATTTCGGGCCTTGTGGAGCAAGGCGTAACAATAGTCCCTAAAGTTCATGTATGATTATTTATATAATGTATGGACTATGAGTTTTTCCAAAGAAAAAGAAAAAAGTGAGCGTAACAATATAGTCCCTAAACTCTATGGATGATTATTTATATAATGTGTGGACTTCTAAGTTGGTGGTGTAACATTGTGCAATTTGTGGATGCAAATGGAATCAACAGATAGGTTGAATGAAGAGAGTGAGGCCCTTGCTAAAGAGGGCGAGCCTGTTGAATTAACTAAAGCCTGTAATAGGGCTGAATGAGGCTAAGGTGAGACCCTTGCTAAAGATGGCGATCCTGTTGAATTAACTAAAGCATGTAAAAGGGCTGAATGAGGCTAAGGCGAGGCCCTTGCTAAAGAGGGAAAGCTTGTTGAAGCGACTAAAGCCTATAATAAGGATGAATGAGGCAAAGACGATGCCCTTGCTAAAGAGGGTAAGCCTGTTGAAGCGAATGAAGCCTATAATGAGGCTGAATGAGGCGAAGGTGAGACTCTTGCTTAAGAGGGTGAGCACGTTGAAGCAACTGAAGCCTGTTGGGGTACGTGCTGTAATGATTTGAAAGCATTGCCTATTTCCAAGGTGCAACAGCAGCGTGGTATGTAGGTTTCCCATATGCGTATTGTGTACACATTTACTGTACAATGATGATGATTTGTTTCACCAGCAAAAATTACCCTAACCTTAAGTGCGTGCATAGCACGAAGCTATCTGAGCCGTTGATTAAAATTTTGGCAAGCACCTTATGGATTTAATGTGCTTGATGGAAGTACAGGTTTACGTTTGGGATTTCATTGGGGCTAATCCAAAATGGAGGAGCCTCTCTCTGCCTGCATATAGAAAAGGCGGACTTCACTATTTTCTCTCTTTTCACTTTGTTAAAATTCCTAAACGCCTGAAAAGTGTCCTAAGAATTCCCTAAGATCCCCAGCCATCTTCATCGGATTATCGACGACCGCATGTGTTTTTATGCCTTCAGTGTGCTTGTAATTTGTGTAAGTAACAGAATTTTGTCCCGTTTCAAGTTAGTTGCATCGAATGACTTCATCTTCAAAGAAAAACACAAAAATGGGGTCTACTGAAGGAGAGAATATGACGCCTTTTTGCATCGAGGCTGGTTTGCCTCCATTAATTCCAACTGAGAGGATTATGGAGGCAATGTGGGGTCCACGCAGTGCTTGGATGATAAAAAGGGCCCTATAGATTATAGTGTAAAGTGGAGGGTTTCCTTGTGGCCAAGGTGTGTGAAAGATAGTGAGTTGGAGACCTTTAGGGAACGGTATAGAATCTCTGATACCATTGAAATGTTTGTTCCCACACCCTGACAAGCGAGCTTGTTTTCTCAAGGAGGAGTGTGTTACCGTAAGGGAGGATATTTTGAGTGGAGGGATTCTTCAGATATATACTTAGGCAGTACAACTTAGCTCCCATCCAACTAGTGCCAAATGTATAGAGCTAATTGGCAAGGGCTTTTCTTCTTTGGAAGGAGGCCACTCTTGATGAGGATATGCCTCTCCACGTCTTTTAAACACTTTTTTAGCCCCGAGACTCTAATGGGGGAGATGATTGTCAATGGTGGTATTGTATGAACCCTTGGGGTCCGTATTTACCCTTCATTTGGGATACTTCGACCACGATAAAGAACTAGAAGTCATCTTAGTTCTGGGTTAGGGGTCGTTGGTAGACAGTGGAGGAGGATGCAGTCCTAGAAATAATTGTGCCGATCCGGTATCATGAGTATATTAAGTCTAACCATTAAGATCTTTTGTTTATTGTTCTCTGCTTGGGTGTTTATTAGCTGCAATTAACCGATCCGAGCTTGAACCTTTTTAGTGGACTATCGTTAGATCCATTTACATGCTACCTTAAGAGAAAAGGCACTTCAAGAACACGCTTGGCAAGTGAGCCTTGTTTATAACACATTTATTAATAGACACCAAGGATAAGCAAACGCCTCGCTATATCTTTTGGTAATTTTACTTGGATTTTTTATAGTGGTAAAAACTCGTGTGTTTCCCCTGCAAAACATGAGAGGAAGGAGTATGTGAAACCTGATATGTTTCTTCATGGGGCGTTTGGGAAAGGCGAAGAAGAAGAGAAACTATTGAGTACGAGCTCCTCTACTTACAAAAATCAGAGGGACGAACTGTCCCGTCTATCCCAGATGAATCCACCCCATCTCCTAGAGAAGAAGGGAAAAATGAGAAAGAAAAGGTCGAGCCTTCTATTGAGACGACCTAGAAGAAAAAAATTAGTTTTGACAAAGAATACCAAACCTCATCCTCCTCCTTCCAAGCACCAAAGAACCATTGGTAGGTTGTTAAAATGAGCCATTGAAGTACAACGCATTTCCTCTATAAAAGTAACATACATGTAAGAGGCTGTTGAGGAGAATGTGAGCCTCATAAAAAGGAGGAGAGGTAAGGAGGCTAGTAGAAGTGGCCCTTTTGAAGGGAAGGACTATGATTTCTTGGGGGGTAAGTCTGACGAGATCGCTCCTTCTGTGTTGGAGATGTTTCCTACCGACGTCCAGAATGCTATAAGAGTTCATCATAAGTATTGTAACAAGTCATAGTTAAGTAAGGCCAAGGCTGAGGTGTCTTTTGTCGTTGTGGCCATTGATGAAGGTTAATCAAGTGAAGCACAGTCTATGGTGAAGGTAATTTCCAAAGAAAATAGTGAACTGAAGAAAGAATTTCACCTTTGTAAAGCTCAAGTGAATGCTTTGACGAAGCGGGTCATAAATTATGATAACCTGCAGCTGATTGCTCTATCAGTCTTGGAGGCTACCAATTAGGATAAAGGGAAATTGAAGACTCGAGCTGATGAGCTGACTACTAAGGTTGAAAATTTAAGGCAGCAATTGAGCATAGTTATGCAACCCATTTCCATGGAACGTCTGAGCATGAAAACCTACGTTTATACTGGAGGAAGGATGCATACAATGATGTATTTGGGAGGCTTGATGAGCTACATCACCAAGTGGATTTGGCTCATGTGAAAGAAAAGTTCCTTCTAGCAGAGCCGTCTACTCCTGCAGATGAAGCTGAATATTTTGTGGAAGAGGTTAACGACCAAGTTGAGCTTCAGCAAGATGACACTACCACCTAGAA
This sequence comes from Fraxinus cuspidata, assembly GCA_903798385.1. Taxonomy (NCBI): domain Eukaryota; kingdom Viridiplantae; phylum Streptophyta; class Magnoliopsida; order Lamiales; family Oleaceae; genus Fraxinus; species Fraxinus cuspidata. The sequence goes on from CAIGRP010004205.1 coordinate 4,654, forward strand.
TTAGGACTTTAATTCCTATGTTTTCATTCTGTGGCTTTTGTTTGTAATGAGTTCATTCTCTATATAAAGAATTCTTTCCATTCAGTTTCGCTCTTATGTTTGTTGAAGTTTTGATGGATGATGCAAATTGATTTGTATAACTCAAACCCTTAATGAAACGAATGCTGGCAAGATTAAATTTAACTGAATCTCGTATGGGCTCGCCATAATTAACACTGAATGAATATATAGGCTCGTCATAATTAAATTTAACAATCTCGTATAGGCTAACCATAATTAACACTGAATGTATATATGTGCTCGCCATAATTAACGTTAAATGAATATATGAGCTTACCATAATTAAATTTGACAATTTTGTATGGCCTCCCCATAATTAACGCTGAATGAATATATGGGCTCGCCATAATTTGTTATGATTACATGCTAATGACAAAGTTATTTAGTACTTATTTGTGGTGAGCTCTACTTTGTGAAGACGATTCATACCTTTTATTACAAGGTGAAAGACATTCTTTGAAAGGGGGTTGCTCTTTCGTGTACAGACCATCCATTGAAGGGATTTGTTCAAGAGACAGTGGTAAACATAAATAACATCTTTATTGACCATAGTAAATAAAGTTGAGAAAGAAACATCCAAACTACAAGACAAGATGGATTTACTAAGAGTACATTCTCAAGTGCTCGACATTCTAGAGGTAGGATTGTACCTTTCCATTTACACTTTCTATTTTGAAAGCCCATGATATTAGTTCTTCAGATATATGGTAGAGGCCTTTCCAATTAGGACCTAGTGTTCCCACACTAGGTTCCTTGGAGGAGAGAAAAACTCTTATTAACACGAGGTCTCCCATTCAAAACGACTTGTTTTTTACCTTTGCGTTGTAGTACCTAGCTATTTTTCGTTGGTAGGAGGTAAGTTTTATTTAGGAGCTGTCTCTCATTTTTCAAGGAAATCCAACTCACGCCTGTGCACTTCATCATTTGATATATCGGTGAAGTGTATGTGACGAGGTAAAGGTAATCCCATCTTAATCGGACTCATGACCTCGGCACCATAGGCCATATAGAAAGAAGTTTCTCCTCATCTACCCATGCCCCTTTTGACGTATCCAACTTCTTTTTCAAGATATGCTTGATTGTGTTGTTAACCACCTCCACCTGGCCATTTACCTAGGGTGATTGGGGGAAGAGAAATTTTCTTGATCTCCAGCCTTTCACATAGGTCCATAACTTTTTTGTTGTTAAACTGTCTCCCATTGTTAGATACAAGTAAATGGAGAATTCCAAATTGGCAAATTATGTTATTCTAAATGGAGTTGGAGGTATTGGCCTTAGTGATTTTTGCCAGAGGTTTAGCTTCGACCTATTTAGTGGAATAATCAAAGGCAACAATTACATAGTTGGCATTCCCTTTTCTCTTGGCAAGGGGCCTATAAGGTCCACCCTCTACATATCAAAAGGCCATGGGTTGATACCACAGAGAGTTCTTCAGATGGCTTCCTTTGAATGGCGGAGAAATGTTGGCACTTGTTACAACTCCTCACAAATTGAATGACATCCTTTTTTGAGCGTAGGCCAATAATGTCCTTCTGTTAGCACTTTTTACGCAAGTACCAGACCCTTGGTATGATTGCGACATACCCCTTTATGAACCTCACGTAGCAGATAATTGGCTTCTTACCCTCTAGTGCATGATAGGAGGGACGATGAGAAACCTCTCTTGTAAAGTACTTCGTCCTTGAGCACATAGTGGGCAACTTTACGCATGAGCTTATGAGCCTCTTCCTTATCTTTTAGTAGTTCCTGATCCTTGAGGAAGGCGATGATTGGTTGTATCCAAGGTAGAGCGCCTTCAATCCACATTAGTTCATCCTATTTGGAGATAGAAAATTTGGCGAGGTGTTAAATTGGCACTACCTTGAACATCTTTGAATCCTTACTTACTGGCTAGTTTAGATAAAGCATTAGCATAAATGTTCTTCATTTGTAGTATTTGGGTCAATTTAAACTTTTCAAAGGATGGGACCAAGTCCATGACCTTTTTAATGTATGCTGCTAGCTTTTATCTCTTGTAGTGAAGTTTCCATTGACTTGACTCACCACCAACTGTTAACCACCAATCTCATTACTTGCATTTCGTTAGATAACCTGAGGTATGCTAGTAACGCCTCGTATTCATATGCTATTTTAGAGGTTTTGAAATCAAATCTTATTGCACATTTGAGATTGTGCCTCTCCGGGCTTACTAGTACCACTCCCACTCCCACTCCCAAACCTATCTTACCAGCGGATCCATCAACAAACATGTTTCAGGCTAGATGGTCTACTGGTTCCATTGTTATACCGATATTTGAGGCCTCAGTGAATTCTGCTATGACGTCTGCCAGTGCAAACACTTTCACTGAAGTTTGTGGCTCATAAGCAATGTCGAACTCGTTTAGCTTTACGGCCTACTTCATTAGAATCCCTGAGGCATAAGGTTTTTGAAGTACTTGTTTGAGTGGGAAGTTGGTTAGCATGCGTATGCTGTGGGCCTAAAAATAGTACTTCAACTTCCTGGAGGTGATTTTTAAGGTTAGATCAAGCTTTTCCACGCCAGTGTAGCATGTCTCTACTGAAAAAAGGGCTTTGCTCCCATAATAAATATATAGTTGTATGATACATTCTTCCTTCACAAGCACTAAACTTATTGCTTCTGCAGATATAATTAGATCCAGAAAGTACCTTCCTTAGGTTTTAAGAGGTCGGTGGCTTGGTCTAAGTGCTTCTTCAGCTCTTGGAAAGCTACTTCACACCTTCCTTGAGAATCTTAAAGAATGGGAGGCATCTCTCGGTTGCTTTTGAAACGAACTGGCTCAACGCTGCAAAACGACCTGTTAGACTTTGTATTTCCTTAGGTTGTAGGGGTATCTCATGTCTATTAAAGGCTTGATTTTCTCTGGGTTCGCCTCTATGCCTCGATTGACCATATAGCCTAAACATTTTCTAGAGGCTACACCAAAAGTGCATTTCAGTAGGTTCAGTCTCATCCTATACTTCCTCAAAGCCTTGAAAGCTACCATAAGTTGTTCAATGAAGCTTTAAGGCTTTTCATGTCATCAAAATACACCTTTATCATCTTACCAGTGAGTTCGGCAAACATTCTGTTAACTAGCCTTTGATAGGTAGCCTCAACATTTTTCAAACCAAATGATATGACCTTATAACAATAAAGTCCCATATCCACTTCTGATAGAAAGACTTTCTAATGAACTTGCTGGATATTAATTACACTTCTTCCTTTAAGGCTTTATATATTTTTGGGTTCAAAGCCCTTATTTTCTGCCTCCGATGAGTGAATTTCAGGTCGACATTAAGGTGATCCAGCTAACCTTGGGGTCAATGCCCACCATATCTTCATACTTCCATACAAATATATCCAGGTTCTTAAGCAAAAAGTTCTCGAGTCCCTTATTGTCCTCTAAATTCATCTTTTTTCCTCCCGGAGCAACTTTGTGGGATCTTGTGGGTCTACAGGGAAAAATTCCAACTTCTCAACTTGGGTTGCCTGGGAGTTCAATTCCATGATTTGATGGTCCAACCCCATATGTATAATCCCTTCTTCAGGGATAGCCCCATCTGCTATGGTATTTACCATCTTAATATCTCTTCCTTGTTCAAAGTTCGGACCTTCCATAGGTGGACAGTTATACGGGTGAGCTCATGATCTATCAACATTTTATCATAAGTGGCTCCAAAAAAGATGTTGAGGAGCACTTTATCCACCAACATGCACTTCAAGTAGTTTGTTGCCACAATGGCTCTTATCACCAAGACGTCACAATGGGGATAACACAAACCCACGATATCTTCCTGTGTAAACACTTTAGCAGAGTGTTGTCAGTCCTATAGGGGTAATACACACCCACGACATCTTCCTGTGTAAACACTTAGCCTCTCTGACTTAATTTATTTGCACATTTCTTGACTTTCCTCCAATGTGCAGGCCCCCTATTGTATCAAGTTCTCTAATGGGGGCATTTTTCCCATCTGCAAGGGGTTATCTTCTTTGTCTTTGGCCATCTCTAAGCCCGTTTCTATCCTCATCGCATCTATACCTAGGTGATTCATCCCTACGAAGTCGCGTTGCCTCGTCATTCTGAGGTTTTTGACTATGCCTAGATAGAGGTACATTTAATTGGGCATATAATGTATTCTTTCTTCCAATGTATGAGTCCATTTGCTCTGTATGATGTGGCCTAGACACGCAGTCATTTGTGCCTTGATTGAAGGTTCGATGGTAAGTACAATATGGCTATTTCTAAGCTCGCTGGTCCTTTTTCTGCCTCTGTCCCTTGGCCTATTTGGCAGTCGTACGCATCAAGTCCAACATCTTCATATGCTAAAGACGACACTACGTTTAAGATGGCAGTGGCTAATGCTTGGACTAAAGTGGGAGGGACTGTTTGTCGTACCTGGGTCCATTGTTAGTTTACCAAGTGTGAAATAGAGCCTTGTCTTTGCCTCTAAGGCCGTTGAAGTCCCATCGAAGTTTGGTTGCGATGGTCAATCATCCTTATTGACAATCCCACTTCTCATCATTTCCACTAAGGCATCGTAAAGGGTTTGATTTTTATTTCGTATATCTCTCCAGAAAAGGGTGTTCATGTTGAAGCATTCCCTTAAAGCTAAAAAGGCTTTCCTATCAGTAACATGCTCACAATAAGTCATTTCATATGTTTAACGAGCCAGTAGCTTTTCAAAATTTGTCCATTTGTTATCTCATATCATTGGATACAGGCCTCTCTTATTTGCTTGACAAATATTGATTCAAAAAGCCTTATTGAAATCCGATCGGCTCCTAATACTCCAAGTCAGTATATAACTATACTAAATTTCACTAGTTCCCATCAATGTAAGGTGGAAAGCTCTATATTTCAATGCCGAAGAAACTTCCTTAAGGGACATGTGGGTTTTATATTTGTTAAGGTATTTCATCGGATTGACCTTACCTTCATATTTGGAGATTTTTGGTGACACAAAATGGCTAGGATCATGGTATTCCTCGACTCTTGCAAAAATGGGCGACTTTGTCATTGTCAACAAATTCAAAGGATCTACACGGACCATCTGAATCCTCCTCTTTAGCTTGGTAGCAGGGTGGTTGCAAAGTTGCAACTGGCTTCTTCAAGTTTACATCATCCTTCTTTCTCATCTATTTCTTGGTCGAGGGACCCCCTAAGATTCTTGGCCTTTTTCATGTCATTGCTGACTTTGTATAAAGGGTGACTATTGAGGCTTATTCCCAGGTACTGATGGTTCAATTCTATCAAAGACATTGGTTTACATCTGAGGTCCCTATTCTCAGGCATAAAGTTTTTTTTTTCCCTGGGGTAAGTTATTGCCAGGTCTGCTAGATGTATAGTTTGTAGACATGTCCACCTCCCTTTCGTTTGGGCTAGGCTCTCTTGTGTCTCTGGTAAGCCCGAGTGTGATTCTTTTCTTCTTTTTGCTTCCTTTTAGATGACTTCTGCCACAAGGTTACTCATAGTTATAGTGTGGTTTCTCACAAACGGTGCCAATCTATTGAACCCCAAAATATATCTCCAAGGTGGCCAACAGATCCCAAGACCTATCATGTCCACATAAGCCAAGTCCCTATACACGTGGCCTTCTCTAGTGGGGGTAGAGTTGTTCGTGCACACTCAGATGGCCAACTTAGTTGGGGAAGTGAATATATGTGTATAGGAGAGCTTTAGATGTGAGCCTCTAATACAAAAATGGGGGTTGGCTTTGGGAATAATAGATAAAATAGTGATTTGACAAAATTATAGCTTGAGAACCTAAACTTGAATTACTTTCAAATGGCACTAAGTGTTTGCTTTTATAGTAAAAAAGAAAAGATTAATGAGAGTCGTTGGATGAAGAGGCTCGTGGCCTTATCCATGCGGCTGATGCCTCTTGTCTTATGCATCAATCAATCAATCATAAGCCTGAAATGCTAATACATCTTTAGTATCCATAATGCTTAGCTTGCGCCTTTGGACTTGACCTGATGAGCTGGCAATGACGACTGTAGAAGTGAATTATTACATCAATGACATATCAAAAGGCTGCTTGGGAGATCTTGTGCTGAGCTTCTTTTATGGCCTCGCCTGTATTAGCGATTCAACTCTTACGAGTCAGTACAATTCAATGGGGGTAGCCAGCATATTGGCTCGGTTGCCGAAAGGGGTTCAACCTATCAACCTTGTAATATGGTGCGAGGGCCCTTACACTTGCTTGTCACGTAAGATATTTGAGGCCTTGTAAAGCAATGTGTAACAGAAGTCGTTGCCTACTTTTTGATAGAAACAAGTGCTCAAAATTAACAATTATACTCATATACTTAAATAATCATGTGAAAAAAAGTACAAGTACAATTTTTTGTAAAAATGAACATGATTTGGATAATTTTATTATTATGGTTTGGGCTTGTTAATTATTGTAATTAAGTAGGGACGCCAACGGGGTAGGTATGGGATGAGTCGGTCATCTCCACCCTCGTCCGGTTGGATAATTTTATTATCTTACCCCATCTACATACCTTGTTAAAATAGGGCAAGGCGGGGCGGGGCTGGCCGGGTTCAGGGCTGGATCGGGATGAGGTCGAAGAGGTTCCCCGTCCCATTTATTGCCCCATTTATTTTTATTTTTATTATTTATTTTATTTTTTGCATTTATTTTTTTATGTCTTTTGTTAGTAAATATTATTACTTTTTTACTAATTTGTTAAAAGCAACTTATGTTCTCTTTAAAAATGATGATACATTTTATTATTTTTGTTCGATAAAAAATTTAAATTTGAAATTGACTTTAAGTAGGGGCGGGTAGTGTGGTGGGGACTATATTTCCCATACTCGTCCCGTATCCACTTCAGTATAATGACCCTCGCCTTGTCCTTGCCCCGTTTACCTAGTTAGGCAGGTAATCCTGACCCCATTCGAGGCGGGGCCCACAGGTATCGGGATTCTGCCATCCCTATAGTTAAGGAAGTCCATATATCTCAAATAGTATATGTTCAAGAATAAGTTATTGCTTTAGAATAATTTACTATCTAGAATTATTTTGTATTATAGGTTATTTAAAGGATGTTAGGAGGAAGTTGAAAGATGAATTTATTTCGGTTATTGAGAGGTATGTACAAGAGTCCATTAAGCATTATAAATAAAGGTGTTCCACTATTTTTTAACAAGTTGTTGATTATAAAAATTATATCAACAATTCCATCTCACCTATCCGGAATTTTCGTCTCCTATATTCAATAATTTTGATGCTCAAATCAAAACAAGAGGAGAGATGGTTATTTGAGAGAGAGATATTTGAATTTTGCATGCTTTCCTTTTCTTGGGCGGTGTATTAATAGATTCCTCTCAAGGTTTTGGGACAATTCGACCATTTAGAGAAATTTAACAGATGATAGCCTCTTATTGGCTAGTTTGTAACTGATTCTATTATAATATCACATTTTATTTATTAGCTTACACGTCTTGCATTGGTCATGCTTTTAAAACTCCTCCATGTGCACCTTAATAGCGGTTTTTAGTTGGTCTCGATGGGGGAATAGCTCGCGTATATTTTGTGAGATCATTTCCCCTCTTGTATCCCTTATTCCTCATAACTAGAGAGCGAAGTTCACAAAGCATATTCCTTGGTTCAACAAATAGTCCCTAAAGTTTGATTTCATTATTTATATAAATGTAGGACTTAATTGTACAATTACTATGGGATTGCAAACTTTTTCATTTTAATTTTTTATGGCTTTGTCGGATTATATTTTTTTTCCTATTTTATTTACTGGCAGTCAATACTGGGGTTAGATGGAAAGCTTTTAATTCATGGTTGCAATTTCATGCTGTTTCAGTTACAAGTCCATTGAGATTCAATGGTTGGGATAGACTCTTCTTGACACTATATATATGTGACATGCAATCGCATGCCTATATTCTTTCTTACTACAAAAGATGTATCTTGATATTTTCTTCATTTTAGATTCTACGGGGAAACATCTTATCTTTCCCATAATTCTTTTAAGTGTTGTTACTGGTTCTTCATTTTTATTGATTCCATTATATTTTCCTGTTGAACCTTATTTAGTTCTTATCCCAGTATTTAATGTAACCAAACAAGATCTTGAAATTATCTTAATTTCTCTCCTGCCATGCTATGATCGCATATCTGTGATTCTGATTCTGGTGACTGTAATTTAGTAATAGGCTCAAAAGCTGACAATTTTGTCATGCTTTTGAATTTTCAACATATATGCATCTGTGAGGTTTCACTATACAATGCATAGTTCCAGATATTGTGATAAACTCTCATGCATTTTCTTCCCGACAAATATTTGGCCAACTTTTAAAGGTTGCTTTGGGCAAAGGGATCGAATTATCTTCTAACTCTAGATATTCATTTAGATATGAACAATAGACGTGTCAAGAAAGGGGTTTTACCTGTAGTGGTTCTCGTGGTAGTTCCATTTGACCATAAGATTTGTGGTAGTTCATCGGCCTATAACTCTTTCACTGTATCTAGTTTTCTTTTTATGGTGCTTTTCAATGTTTTATTTACTACTTTTACACGTCCATTAGCTTCGGTATAATACAGAGTGGAGAAGTGTCTTTGGATATCCAACTCGTCGCACATTTCTTTCAACTTTTTTCCTTGGAATTGCGTGCCATTATTTGAAATTATAGAAATTAGTACTCCAAATTGACTAATAATGCTTTCCTATGTGAAAGTACAACAATTTGGAGTACGCTCAAAAATTGCTAACATAAGGACATTATTGGCCTACGCTCAAAAATTGCTTTCCAATGATGATTACATTTCTACTTCTCAGGAATATCAACGTGTTTTTTCTCACATGATCAACATCTATCTATCCAATATTACGAGGATGAAATTGATGCTTTCACTGATAAAGCCGATGCTGATATCAAGAAATAGTATGCCGTGTTCAATGCCAATGTTTTGAGAAAATTTCCCAAAGGTCCGTTGCATAACCATATATTTGGATGAGTTGGTGACCCAAGTTTTTTTTTTACATCAATTTAATAACAAAGATTGATTTTGTAGCTTTCTACCACACGGATGCATATTTTCCCACAAGGATATGTCTATTTAATTTTACCACAAGGATATGTCTATTATAATGATTCAACATCAGTGCATCTGCCTCCCTCTTGTATATTGATTGATCAATGGGAAACTACTAATACGACATTGATTTATAATATATATATTTTGTGCATAATGCCAGCTTCAGAAACCCTCCAACCACTATTGTTCAATTATCAAAAGCAACTCAAAATGAGTTCTAAACATGTTTAAATATCCCACGAACCATATGGGCAAAACAGTAAAACAATGCAAATAAAATAAAAGAAAAAAATAAACCTAAAATAAAAGTGCTGTTTTTTAGTCCAAATGTCGTCGGATGGCTAAAATCCATCATATGCAGAAGCAAAGTAGTTGGTTCAGTCCGTTTCATCTTTCAGTTTTGAAAAGGTATTATGGATCCAATTAAAGTTCGTACGCCAAATCTGCAAAATTACCCGATTCAATTTAGAGCTACCTTTGTCACGTCCAGAACTTCAGACTTGAACTGAATGCAATTTGGTAATTTCTCATTTCTAATCAATTTTGGTTTGTTCATATGTAGAATCCTATAATTGTTACCCCCCGAATTTTTCATCACCTCAACAATGTATGATTGTAATGTCAAAAACACATTGTTCAAATCTTCACTAGGAAATTCTTCATAAGCATTCTCCACTGCTAAAACAAATTCTTCAATTGTAGCTAAAGCCTCTTGATGTTGAAGTGAATTAATGGCTCTAAAAAACCAAGATCTAAAACATTCATATCGGGACTGTTCGGAGGTTGACAACATAAACGAATATCGAATCCATCCTTTCTCGCTGCTTTTACAAAATCGATATCATTAACATCCAAATGTTGCTTTGCATTATCTTGTTGAATGAAGATGGTCCTAGAACTTGAACATGGTCATTTCTCTTTGAAGACAGCAAATCTTCAATTACACATGATCAGAGGACATCTTTATTTACCGATACAATAGGTTTTGACTCCAAAGTCCTGGTTGCACAGTTTTTACTACTCTACTTGGCTGGTTCCTAGACATACATGGCCATATTCCAATTTTACCAATGAATTCTTCATGTGTAGTAGCATCAAATCGTGGAGGAGCAATGGCAGCCAAAAACATTAGCTTTGCAATAAATCTTTTACTTTTACGTGCACGAAAGGGCTTCATTTCATCCAGATGGAGATAATACTTTTGCGGTGTCTAAGACATATAAAAACACTTTTCATCAATATGAATTTGATTGTGCATTTTAACAAAAGTAGGTGTAGATGCAAGTGTACATTCGTCTACGATTGATAGGCAAAACTCCAACCTTGTTTTGCTGTTGTCATCCAACAAATATGGTTTCACCAGATTTGAATGTGGTTGAATATGTCCTTCTTTGACTCTCCTATGTATGGTTGATTTTGGCATTTTCAAAGCCTTTGATAAAGATCTTATATTTGTTCGATGACAAAAAATGATATCCTTCATTTGTTCGAAATCTACTTCGACTCTCTTTTGACGTCTCCTATTCAATAGCTTAGAAGAGAAATCTAGTACATCACTATTTATGGTACTAAAATATTTTCCTTTATGCCGAATTCTGAAAACTGATATTGTAGATATAGAAAAGGAGTTGGCAACTTTCAAAATGACTCCCTTTGCTAACTTTCCATCTTGTCTTCCACGGAGTAGCATTTCAAAGTGAAATTCTTCTTCTTATTTGGATGATGTATAATGTTTGACAATGTTTCGGTATTGCAGAGAGAGTCAACATTTTCTAGAAATTGATTCAAATCAATTTGAAATTTTTTTGGAAAAGGTGAATGATTATCATTTGGTGAAGGTTTGTTTTAAGGCAAAAAAAAAAAAAAATCAAATCAACAGAAAAAGTTCTTGATGTACTATTCATTTATTTACTTGTGATGAAATCTGTCTACAGGTCTCTACTTGTAATGCGCAGTCAAAAAAACTGAAAACAAAATTAGTGAATAAATATAAAATTTTCCCGAAAAATTGGCGTGTTGGCAAGATGAAAAATTATTTGATCAGAACTTTAAATTGTTCATGGTTCCCTTAACCTTGGCTAAATCATTCGCTCGTTACCCAGTTTGCCTCATTATTCCTACAAGATGACACAGTCCGCTCATTAGCTCAATTAGACAACAAGGAGTGGAATGACCTCAAAGTGTCTAATCCTAGATAGCATGATGCTGATGATGTAGGAAACATGGCTAGTGTGCTCATGGTATGGTGTTTGTGTATAAAACCTAAGTGTAATAATCAAAAACCCAAATTGTGATCAGTGATGTGTGCGCCTATCCCTTAGCTACCTTAAATGCATCAAGTAGCGTGGCACTAGAGAACAAGCCATGTGCTCAACAAAATATAGTAGAGATAATATCACAAACATTCAAAATTCGACCAATACATTATAGTTTACCCTCAATTTTGCGTTAAAGGGTAAACCTTAAGAATCTAGGATGTTGAAGATGAATTTGTGTCCCTAAAATGTTGAGTTAATGCTAAAAATTACTACTCAAACTAGTGGAAGGAGTATTTATTGAGAAATTGGGTGAAATTTGGGTCTGGAGTGGTACAGAGGGGGAAATGACAGCCCATGCAAAGGAGCTCCAAATGGCACGAAATTTTAGTCCTGACTTTTATGCACCTATAATGCATAATGCTTGAGAACATTTTGGATATGATTGCAATGACCTCAACTTTAGTTAAGTCAAATGGTAGTTTCTCTACCAAATTTAAGTGACAGCTTGTTCGCTCGGGCCACTCATCTTAAGATATCTATTTTATGATGTGGAGCTGTATTTTTCCTATGAAAGACCTCCTTCTTTTTTTGGTGGTTGTGGTAGTATCTTCTTCCAATATTTGGTTTTATTTGGCTTCCATGTGTATTTCATACAAGGTTTAGGGTTATTTCTCATATATTTTTCAAGTTCGTCTTTGGCATGATGGGGGATTTCAATACTACTTTCTGAACCGGCAATTTTTAGGTTAGTTTGTTGATATTTCTCATATATTTTTCAAGTTCATCTTTGGCATGATGGGGGATTTCAGTACAACTTTCAAAGCTGGCAATTTTTAGGTTAGTTTGTTTAGCGTGGCCATATTCGCACTATTATTTGGCCTGTGTATTATACTATCTTTCTTCTTCATACTGGCCGTTTATTTTGGTTTGTGCACTGGCGAATGGACTTTGATACCACCCATCTTTTAGGTATTTCCCTTCCTCGTCTTCCATCTTTCGTTCCTATTTTGGTTTTATGGCTTACTCCATCACTACAATATTACAATATGACTTTCCTAGTGGTGGGAAAATCATTCAAGGTCAATTTGGACGTTGTACTTGTGTCTTCTCCTTATTTTATGGTGATTGCTCTATACTTAACGCTGAGTTGCAAGCCATTCTTGATGGGTTTCTTCTTGGAAGTCGACTTGGACTTTTCAAACTTGTGGATAGGGATGAACTCTTTTATAGCTATTCACTGCATCACCCGTAATACTATTTTACACATCTATAACTTGTGGCAGCTGATTTACTTGCTTCAGATGAATGCGATAAATGTTGCCAATGACTTAATGTCCATGTACATATTGGCAGATAGAAACAATCAAAGGTTACAGAACAGTATACTACAGATCAGTCCAGGTCAGAGTTGACAGATAGTAATATCTTGCCTACTTTGCCTACACCACCAGCACCACAGTATTCTATAGAAAAGGATAGACATCGTAAACAGGTTAGACTTCCACATAAGTATGCGGAAGTAGATTTGGTTGCTTATACATTGAGTGTTGCTGAAGACATTGATTCCACTGAGGAGCCTGCTACGTATTCAGAGGTAGTTAGTTGCAGTGATTCTAGCAAATGAATGATTGCTATGCAGGAGGAGATGGAGTCATTGAGCAAAATTAACACTTGAGACTTGGTGAAATTACCTAAAGTTAAAAAGGTGGTTCATTGTAAATGGGCTTTCAAAAGAAAGGAAGGCACGTCAGGGATTGGAGATGCTAGATACAAGGCTAGATTGATGGCAAATGGCTAAAGTCAGATTCTAAGTGTTGACTTTACAGATGTGTTCTCACTAGTTATGAAGCATAGTTTAATTCAGGCTTTACTTGGAGTAGTGGCTAAGAATGATTTGGAGATTGAGCAAATGGATATCAAGACATTGGAAAACTTGAGGAGAGCATCTACATACAACAACCAGAGGGGTTCATAGCTTCAGAGAATGAAGACTGTGTGCTTGTTGAAAAATACTTGTATGGATTGAAACAGTCACCGAGGTAGTAGTATGATTCATTCATGACTACTCATGGTTTTGAATGTGTACTTCAGAAATGAAAGTGGTTGATAGACTACATATTTATTTTATATGTTGATGATATGCTCATAGCAATAACGGATAAAGTAGAGGTCAGAAAAGTAAAATTACAATTCAGTAAGGAGTTAGATATGAAGGATTTGGGTGCAATAAAGAAGATTTTTGAAATGGGGATCTTGAGGGATAGAAAGGCTGGCAGATTGTATTTGTGTCAGAAGGGATACATTGAGAAGGTGCTTGAAAGATTCAATATTGTGAAAGCTAAGGCTGTCAGTACTCCCTTGACTGCCTATTTCAAACTATCATCTAACTTGTATCTACAGTCAGATGAAGACATTGATTATATGTCTAGGGCTCCTTACTCCAGTGTAGTTGGTTCGCTCATGTAAACTATGGTTTGTACAAACCTGATTTGGCACATGTTAGCATATACATGGCTAATCCTGGCAAGGAATATTGGAAAACAGTGCAGTTGATCTTCAGATACTTGAGGGGCTCTTCAAATGCTTGCTTGCATTTTGGTAGCAATTCAGATGGAGTCAATGGTTATGTGGATCCAGATTATGCTTGGGATCTTGATAATAGGAGTTCGCTTATAGGGTATGTGTTTACTCTTGGAGGTCGTGCACTCAGCTAAAAAGCTACTTTACAAAATACAGTGGCCTTGTCTACAACAGAAATAGAATACATTGCTATTACATAGGCATGTAAGGAGGCTATATGGCTGAGAGGATTAATTGGTAAAAAAAGTGAAGACTTCCAAATTTCTACAGTTTTTTGTGACAGTCAGAGTGCAATTTTCTTGACTAAGGATAAGATGTTTCACGAGAGGACTAAGCACATTGATGTGAGGTATTATTTTGCACGTGATGTGATTTCTCGTGGTGATATTGTAGTGAGCAATATTGATACCAAGGATAATCCTGCTGATATGCTGACAAAATCACATTCCATTGCTTAAACTTAGTTGGTGTTTGTCATTGATTTAGTTCATTGGGACTTGTTTGGAAGAGAGAAATGGTGTTTCCTTAGAGATATGTTTTAATTCCTCGTGATAGAATTTGAATCAAGGTGGAGATTTGTTGTGGTGTGATCCAAATTCTTTGTGATTTGGTATTTGGTTGATTGTAGGAAGTTTAAGGTATTTGAGTTTGTAGAGTCCTAAGTTGTGGGGATCAAATTTCAATAATAATTAGGAGTTTAGCTTGAAATATGACTTTTGGATGGCTAAATGCATGTTTTGGAATATCGAACCCGAAAGACGGGCGCCACAACGCCAAAATGAAAAAGGGGATAAAGTCTCCGACGCTGTGGCGCCGGGCAGAGAGCGTTGCGGAACCAGGCCCCTTGATGGGGACAAACAAGGTGAGCGTCGGGGCCACGATGGGCACTGCGACGCCCCTATTATGTAATGTATTCCGCGATTTTCCCTTTTTGCAGATTTTTGGACTTCTTCTCCATCTTAGACTCAAATAAGAGGTTTTATATAGATAACCACATTGTATCTCCATATTGTAACATTCATTTATTAGTTTACATCTTCAATAAATTATTGAGAGATTGAGAGTTTAGATTTCAATTAAGATTATTAAAACATTAATATTGTAAATACAAAACTATTGATTATAGTTTATTGTTCTCCTCTACTCAGGATTTTTTCCCTAATTGGGTTTCCATGTAAATTCTTGTTTTCTTCTTCATTATTTCATTATTGCCATTATCTTGCGATTCGTTTCATAACAAGTGATGTCAGAGCGCGAGGTTGATTATTCCGCATGGCGACAATGAAGTATGGCATCCCGTTGTTGGATAGAAACATGAGATTGCCATTATGGCAAATGAAGATGCGAGCGGTGTTGGCACAGATGGATTTGGTTGAAGCCTTGCTGGCTTTGATAGGATGTCGGCTGCTTTGATGCGGGATGAAAAGCAGTGTAGGGATCGAAAAGTCCAATCTCAAATTCATCTACATCTCTCAAATCAAATTCTTTGGGATGTTCTTGAGGAGAATAGTGTCGCTTCATTGTGGTTAAAGTTGGTTTGAGAAAACATCAAACTTAAACCTAATGGTTTTATAACTAAGTTTTTAACCTTTGCTTTTTCATGTACTTTTTCTTTCGGTTTACTTTAAGCTCTTGAGTACAAATATCTTTCTACTTTATTGATGGTGGAACAAAATATCTTTCAAGTGATTGATGATATTTTGGAGCTTCTTAGCTTTCGACATTTGGAACGTAAAGAGAGTTTGGAGTCTAAAGTATGAAAAGAAAAACAATATATATATATATATACACACACACACACCGTTTAAAAAAACTTAATCAATCATGTCTAGTTTCAAATTACTACAATTAAAATGTCGAACTCAAAAAAAAAATCATTTAAAATTATTTCATTTACGAGTAGACGCGACACCCAAGCAATGATTTCAAAAGCAATTTTGACACAATTCTCTCATTAAGATTTTTGCCAGCCTAACTTATTTAACTGATAAAGAAACCACCCTTGTACAAGATTGAAAACTAGTACTTAGGGTTTGGGATTTCTGGGAAATTACCAATTGGGTTTAGTGTTTTGAGAATTGAGTTTGAGAATCTAGAGAGGGGAAATATGGCAAGAGAGGATAGTTCAAGCGAAAGAGAGGGTTGTAGTTCTGCATTTGGGTTGCATTGGTTTTCGAGAGATGAAGATGACGAAATTTTAATTTTCCTTTTATCATTTTTTTTAATTTTAGATGAAGAAATGTCTTTAA
>CAIGRP010004207.1:0-23811 GCA_903798385.1 Fraxinus cuspidata
TGCAATCCCGCTTGTAATTTCTCATAAAACTATTGATTTCCTCTCTTTTCAATGATGGATATTGTCCTATTATATGAATATCAAAGGCTCTCCATATGTATTCTGCTGTTATGCATTTATAGGAGTCGAAAATTGGTTGAAAATCACGTCCAAATTGACTTCCAATCGAATAAGGAAAGTTCCATTCGAGCGCGAATTTTTTGTCTCTGCACAGCAGTCGGTATTTTGATCATAACTTTCTCTTCCGATATCCGATTTAGGTGATTCAAATTGTGTTGAAAAGATAACTCAAAGGGCTACAACTTGGATAGAAATATAATTTTCCCAATTTTTCTGTTTACTATGCTACAAATGGGTCTCAATCATCGACTAAAAATCTAGAATATAGGTTGTGCGAATGAAAATTGATTTTTATCATATTTCATTCCTTTATGAGTTCTAATTCCATCCAATTGTTTCCTAGAAATCTTCAAAGTATCGTCTTATATCAGAATCAACTATTGAATTTACAATTTGGTCCTCAAACTTTGGATTTTTCCATTTTCACCATTTTTCGTTTCCTTCTTTCAATTCCTCATCTAATAATTGAGTTTTACCTATATAACATAAAATACAACAATTTAGAATAAATTTTGTCAAAAGAACTATCAAATATTGTTATTTTAGACATCGAATAAGTGTATGAAATACACTTGTCATCAATCACTATAGACCATCAGTATTAGCCTTGATAATGGTACAATACCATCAGATAATGGTATAATACCATGAGGAGTCATTCCCATCCTTTTTAAAAAGATAGAGCGAGCTGAACTCCTGCATCATCAGCTCTGGAAACTCTAATATATTCCACATCAGTAGATACTTGAACAATGTTCTTCTTACACTTGGACATAGATGTGTTGGGGCTATTCCACAGGACATCAAAAACCTTCGAATAACACGAGGAAGGATAAGCCCGATTCTAAGTAGGGTAGGGTTCAATGCTACACAAACCTAATGTCGCTAGGTTGCTCTATTGTCAACTAAGGGCGTAAAAATTCTAGAAAGTCAGGGACGAGGTAGGTCTTGTGCCAGTTCTCTAACTTTTTCTCAGTAATCCGAGACTTCATGATCAGGCAGCCCTATCTTATCTTATCCCTTGGAGGCCCTTCTTTATCCTCCCCTATCCTCATCTCTTAAATCCCTAGCCTAGTTTGGGTTATACCTCTTTAGGATCCGGGCTAACATATTAACAAAAGGGACCCCAATAGATATAGGTGTAGGACTCAAGATATCTTGTACGTTAGAGTTGGTTCATCTTCCATAGAATGGTCAAAAGGTCCTTTGAATTCTTCCTAACCGTTACCCCAGGACTGAACTATTGATTTATCCGATCCAATCCTCTCTACAGAACACTAAAAAAATACAATAAAATGGATAAAAAGAAGGTGAGGTGAAAAGGAGAAAAAAAAAAAAAGAGGAAGTACCTTGAAAACTCTACAGAAAATCCTTGCTCCAAATAAGGGCATTTAGCAAAAAGTAAAGGGTGATGAAAATTGGAGGAGTAAAAGATGAGAAAAGTGAGGGTTTCCACAAGTATTAAGAGGAAAAGAAAGGAGAACCGACATCACCCTAGCCATCCATCCCGAAAGGAGGGAGTTTGAAAAACTTAAATTAACAATTCTGATTGAGTGTCATAATAAAGACTTAAGCCAAATGTACATGGGTAGGGGTTTTCCCACATGAGGTGGGACCCACCCCAATAAAAAGTAAACAAATTACCTGCCCTATGTGTGTTATCGATGGGGGGTTCTGTGAACTTCCATCTGTACATGAAGCACGATTGCATAATAAAACATTGTTTTAGCAGTCTTGCACAAGACTCTTCGTTGTAGGTGGATATAGCACCACCTCTAAACCTTGGCCACGTCTCCCATGCACAATCTACGAAAATAGTTGTCTCCCACTAGGCTCTGAAGCGTTAGTTAGATAGGGAAACTAGAGATCAAGGTCCAATATCTCAAACAATAGAATTAATACATTATGTGATAATTGTTGCCGTCGATGTGAAATCCATGTCACACAAGTTAGTTGTTCATATTGACTTTGTCAAATGAGTCTTCCTGTAGAGGGACTCACACAAGCTAGCTCGTCACCTTGAACCACTACCCCAATAGATCGAGTTCGAAGTTTAACTTCAAGAGATATCATATAAAAACATGATCATGACATGACACGTGAAATGCTCTTCCTTGAAGGCAGTGCCAAACCAACCAATCAAAGGTGATTTTAGACACATGTCTAATGCCTAAGCGTCATCATGATTTCGCCGCAGCCAACCTCACCAACAATCAATTTCATCAAATGAGCAGTGGCACAAACCCTGATCGAGAGGCTATAACTTGACATGATTACGACAACCCGTTTTAGCCAGATGCCTATATAAAGAGGTAAGTGAAAAAAGGGGCCCAAATAGAAATTTTTTTCCATACAATTGTAAAATTAGCTTTATAACACTTTCATTTAGTTCAAATCCATAAAAAATGATCAAATTGTGTCGTGTCATTTTTTGACATCAACATCTACCATTATTTATATTACGAGAAATCAAACCTAAAATACAAGGTGATATTTCTCTATGATATACAGCCTCAGTGATGACATTTATAAATTTTGTTATTCTTAAAATCGTAGTATAGAGAGGAGCAATTCTCTGAAAGTCTTGCTACCGTGATAAGATAAGAGAATTTTTCATTGATCGAGGACATACTAATATTTAGTTTATATTTGAATATTATTTTATTTTTCCCCTTTTAGTAATATGTTTTAAACTGCATTGAAAACGCATGGTAAACTTAGAACATGCCACGTATTGACTGAAATTAATAATTTAATACCATGATCTTGTAGTAAATTTTTTTATAAAATAGATGGGAATATTTCATCATTCAAAACTTGTGGTAAATGTTTATGAAATAGATGACTTGCATGGGGAGTTGTTCCAAATAATTTGTTGCACTTTGAGATCTATTTCAGTATTCGACAGTCAAATTAAGACTAAATACAAAGACTTTTCATTCCTATTTGATGTAAGAGTACAACAGAAAACATATTGAAGAGTAAGATTCAAAACCCACAATCAAGTATAGGAAATCAACAATCAAGAAGAAAGTATTTGATCAATTAAGATTATAGAACAAGAAGTCAAAGTCAAGAACAAGGATTCAAGAATCAAAAGAGGCAATATTCGAGATTAAAGATTAAGAAGTTAAACATAAATCCAAGATTCAAGATCCAGTATCAAGACCAAATAATAAAAAATCATTCCCAATATATTAAGATATGTTCTGCATAAATATTTTTTTTGGTAATTTGATATGAAGTATCTTGTGAATAAAGTAATTAAAAAGTTCTTAAGATTTAAAATTTTATAAAAATTATAACAAATATTTATTTTGAGGGTACTTGCATTGTCATCTTATTTATTTATTTTTTATTTTTTACACCACTTTATGATTCCATCAACTTTGTTTCATTTTATGTTTAATTTTAAAGTATTATCTACATGTAATTAGAAAATTGAATGGTCTTATATTGCACTATAATATCTCCACGTGGATTTGTCATTGTTTTGATTTAAATTCAATAGTGAAAATCACTTGAAACTAAAATGAATCGTTCACCCAATTAAACGAAAACAATTTACTTGTGTCCAAGATATGTGACTTGTTAGCTCAATACTTCAATTTAAGCTTCAACAAATTTGCTTGTTGGTCAGCTTCTATTACTCTTTGGGGATGAACGATGATTTATGGAAATATTTTCCTTAGGTATTTCGCAAAAGAATGAATTTTAGAGCGTCGATTCAAGGTCAAACTTTGTATTATTTCATTGCTTTAATCTTGCACTAAGACCAGCATATTATTATTATAAGTTATATTAAGAAGATTTCATGTTGCTTTGTATTAATATTTTAGATCTATATATTTATGTTTTCGCTTGTTTGAATGACATTAAGTTTTTGTTGCTAAAACCAAGATTTGAAACCAGTTGCAAAAAATGATTTGGTCTGAAAAATGATTTTTTTATTAATTTGATTTGGTAATTTTTTAATAACCATTTTAGACGATTTGGTTTGAAAATCAGCTAAAAATCTCCCAAATCCAAACATATTTGTTACTTGTTAGAGATAATGCCCTGTACTAAGTGAATAATATCAAATATTAGTTAGAGATAAATATTTTGTAAATACTTATCTTATTAGTTTGTTAATATTGTAGTTCATTATCTGTAGAACACTGATTGTAACCACTATAAATATGGCACTGAATGAATCGATATTGTGTGGTTAATTTTCTTCGTTCTCTGCTATTAATTTCTATATGGTATAAGCAAATATGTCTCCAACGAGAACAAAAATTTGTGCAGCCACCACCCAAAAATCTCTTTTTCCTCTCTCTCTCTCTCACCTCATTAGAAATAGAATATCTTGCTTCTCTTCACCAACACTTTCATATATTCATTTTCTATTCCACGCCAATATGCCCTTTTTGTTTTAGTGTTCTTCCAAAAACCAAACAAACAAAAAACAACCTATGGTAGAATCCACTGCACATGTTCCCACTAAGGTTCTAATCTCTCACGAGAACCCTAATCTCAGCTAGATCAATCATCCCCCACTAGCTCTCCGGTTCCATCATCGCAACTCTAGCCAGCCAGCATCTCGCTCACGTCCTTATCGAGGGTTTTGTGAACTGTGTGAGCAACAAAGGCATACTGGTCGACGCTGTCCGAATTTCACCCATATATTGGCTGTTTCCCCAGCAACACCAATGGCTATCCCAACCTCGAACAGATGGTGTTTAGCTACCTACTTACACAAACCATCGCCCGTGCCAAGGGCCAACTTCATAGCTAGTCTGAGCCCCTCTGCTCCCAATTGGCTGCTTGATTTTGGGGCTGCCACCATGTCACTTCAATCTCAACAACCTCTCTTTTCACTCTCCTTGTGCTGAATGGCTCACTACAACCATTTCCTCTTCTCCCACACTTGAATTTTCTAGTTTCAGAGCCTTGTCCATCTATTGGTACAATTGGTTGGACACCACCCCTATGCAATTTTGAGGAAATACAATAAAATGGCCTGTTGACCCGGCAAAATTTCCATACTAACTTTTGACTACTAAAAGAAAAAACAATTAAAACATATAAAATACCAAGTTTAATATTAAAACCCAAAAATACTCTTATCTTCCCACAAATTGTTTGAGAGGAAGGAAAACCAACGCCTACCATAGTCCACAGTCGAGATCCAGTCGAAGAAGAAGATTCATAGTCAAACTCAACGTTGACCATCACACACCGGCCATTATATTCAACAAGGTTAGTTTTATTTTTGAATTATGAGATTGATTTTTTATTTTTTGTGTTTTAAATTGTTATGTATAATGTTTATTCTTCATTATTTAGGTAGATTATTGGACGTAGTACTTATTTTCGATTTTTGGAGCTTAAACTCGCCGAAAATATCTCACCATTTTTTACGANCCTTTTTTTTTTTTTTGTATGTTTTTCATTTTCTAGTCAATTTAAAATTTTTTTAATTCTTTTTTATAATAAATTTAATTTTTTTTATTTTAATTATATAATATTTATATTCTTTGTTAATTTAATTTATTCAATTTTAATTAAATAATATTAATATTATTTATTTAATTTTCATAAATTCCTTTTCTTCACTTTGTTTTTTATTACAATTTTTTAAAAATAGTTTTCAAATTTCTTAATTATTTATTTATTTTTATTTAAAATTATTTTTTTTGTGATCATTAACAATCAGCTGTTTTAAACAATCCGCCCAAAGGCCTTTTTCATTTTTTTTTCAATTTAAAATTATTTGTAATCCTTTATTTTTCAATCAGCCTAATTACTTATTTTTTTTATTTAAATTTATTTTTTTCGATTGTTGACAATTGGTCGTTTAAACAGTCGGCCCAAAGAGCTCTTTTTTTTCTTTTCAATTAAAAATTATTAATAATCCTTTGTTTTTATGATAAAATTTATTTTTTTTATTTTTATTATATAATATTTATATTCTTTGTTATTATATTTTTCAATTTGAATTGAATAATGTTATATTCTTTGTTTAATTTTCGTAATTTCCTTTTGTTTAATTTGTTTTGTTCGTACTATAATTTTTTTTTGAAAATAGTTTTAAAATTTCTTAATTGTTTTTTCATATTATAATTTTTTCAATTTGAAATTCTTTTTAATTCTTGATTTTCTATATTTTATTATTTTCTTTAATTTATTATTTATTATTTTTGTCTGTTATTCGGTTTGCTAATTTTTTTGAAATTATTCTTATTCCATTATCTTTTATTTAAGGTTCTAATATTTCAATTTTTGTAGGATAGAATACCATCTAGCTGTGTAGTTTAGACATATGGCAGAAAAATGTACGTGGAACAGTAATTTTAACAGTTTTACTACTATGTTGAGTAGGTGGATGATGACCACGATATCTTATGTTAGTCCTTCCTGTGGCCCCTGTATCAATTGAGAGAAGTAGAGTACTTCGAGCAGATTATTGATGCATTACTATGTCGGCTGCTTAGGCTAGTCGACGGCAATACCCTTCACTTCGACATCAGGGGCAAGGTCGCTATTTTCCCCTGTTTGAGTTTGGCTTCATGACTGGACTTGGGATAACGGATAACTAGGCAACTACTAATGGTACTCAAAAAAGCAATAGGCTGCACGAGATGTATTTTTAGGGACATGGGATGGTGCCAGATGTTGGACAGATTAAAGCTATGACTAGTCTATATCCTTGAGAGCGTGCAAAGGTGTCATCACAAGAAGACTGCGATTGACATTTTCCATTTAGAAGTTGTTGACGACATTGATGACTTCAGCAACTATCCATGGAATCAAAGATATTTTGAGGACACCGTTCACGTCTTCACCAGATCACACTCAAAGCCCAATGGGTCTACGCCTTATGGATTGTCCAGACTATGCAGGTAAATGTTTAACATAATCAACGTTAAAATATTTTTTATACTGAACTTATATATAATAATTATATGTGTTGCAGATCTTGGGCATATGAGATTGTCCCCCTCTCGTGTACCCTATTTGTTAGGAGAGGGGAAACACGCTGCCCTTGGATACATCATTGGCGAAAATCCTGAGCAGACGAATATCTATATGGCAAACAGTTATCAGCCATCATCAACGACCCTTAGGTGAGCGTTACACATTTGCGAGTTATATTGTAAGTCGTTTCAAAATATTATCACATGATTATTAACTAGTTGAACTATCAATATGTCAGCTTAAAGTCCTAATTGAGTTGACGCCATTGACGAAAGAGAAGTGTCAAGGTTTTGTTTGGGAATTAGCCATTCCGCATACTCGACACGACCAGATGTCTGATTCCATCTTAGATCGAGATTGGGTATGTGAATTGAATATAATTTATTGATTACCATTTTCTATGAGTGAGCCTATTTTTCCTAAGTCAATAATTTTTAATGATGTTATTTGTGTGGGAGCGCGGTTCAGTTGATCGACAATCACATCTGTCGAGGGGATTGCCTCCGCCGATGAGATCTCCTTCTCCTCCATATAGACACCTCCCCCCGGATCTCCGGCACATGGTCAGAGTCATTATTTTCATGATCAATATGTCCGCCTAGCTGTATTTATAGCATAGGAGGTGGGTGCGCTACGAGAAGAGGTAGGGGCTTTACGACGAGAGATGAGGGAGGAGCTGAGCGCGCTAAGAGTGGAGATAGATGCTCTGGGACGAGGAATGCTTGGCAAGGTATCAAGTTTATGACATTTAATTGCAACGCTACGAGGCCATGTAGCAGAACTTCGGGATGATTTTGCAATGCTTCGAAGCGATATAACAAGAATACGAGGGGGTGATAGACGGGGTGATGGAGAAGGTGATAGAGATGTTGATGGAGATCGAGGTCCCACACTATTGTGGACAGATGATGACGTATTCAAATCATTTTTTTTATCTGTGGCACGGGAGGAGGTGGCCTCAATGGAGGGAGAAGAAGAGGACGGAAGGGGTGGAGGTGCCCGGGGTGGAGGGGATGTCCCCGATAACTGAGAAGATGGCAGTGCCCGGGACAGAGAGGGTGACTTTGATTACGGAGGAGATGGTGAGCCCCAAGGCAGAGGGAGTGGCAGTCCCCAAAGCAAAAGATGTACTCGAGACGGAGGGGGTGGCCTCGATGACTTAGGAGATGGTGAACCCTAGGGTGGACGAGGTGGATGGCACGGGAGGAGGTGGCCTCAATGGAGGGAGAAGAAGAGGACGGAAGGGGTGGAGGTGCCCGGGGTGGAGGGGATGTCCCCGATAACTGAGAAGATGGCAGTGCCCGGGACAGAGAGGGTGACTTTGATGACGGAGGAGATGGTGAGCCCCAAGGCAGAGGGAGTGGCAGTCCCCAAAGCAAAAGATGTACTCGAGACGGAGGGGGTGGCCTCGATGACTTAGGAGATGGTGAACCCTAGGGTGGACGAGGTGGAGAATGAAGAGAGGACGCCAGTCGTGATAGAGAGTAAGAAGCATGCTGTTAATGTGACGGAGGAAGTGGTTGGCAAGAGGCTGAGATTGCCGTCACGGTACATCGTTTCTCCCTTGACGACTGAGGCGAAGAGGAGGACGTTCGTAGATGGGACTTACCCCAATCTCTTCCAAAAGATGAATCTGCCAAGTTGAAGGCGTTCACTACAGAATGGCGAAGAATGATGCCCATGTAAGTATTTTATGATTTTAGTAGAATATGCTACGCTAATTAATCTATTCTTCATTTCACAGTTTTTCTATTTACTTTTTCAAAGCTAGCCACAAGATGGGTGAAAGGATGATCAGCGTCACATATAAGTGGTTTCACGATGTCACAACAGTTGGAAACATACCAAAAATAGAAAAAGTAAGACATGGCACAGGAAAATAGGAATCAAATAGCCATCGAGGCTAATCTGGGAGTTGCAAAACATAATCTGGTTGCAGCTAATGAAAATACAAGGCTTATGGGGGAGTACATGGTTCCACCAGTTGTGGAAAGCCAATCTAGCATAGTATATCCGACGTTTGGTCAAGCAAATTTCCACTTAAGGAGTGATGTGATCAACATGTTCCAAAACGTGCTACAATTCTTTAGGTGAGCTACGGAGAATCCCAATAATTAGTCAATTTAGCCATTCTCGTGCGTCGTCCTTTAAGGTATGAGGGAATAAGCGCAATCGAAAAGTGTCAATAGACATACCCTCGTGACTAATCATGTCATATAACATCAAGAAAGCTTGAATATGTTCATGAGGATTTTCTATTGATCTTCTAGAGAAACAGATGTCGTGATGATTCCGAAATAAGTTGATTACATCAGGTCTGATGTGGAAGTTTGCTTGTCCAAATGGTGGATATGTGATAGGTGGTTGCACCGGAACAAGAATGGGATTCACATAATCCCTCATTAAAGCTTCTCTATCATTTCCTATTGCCCTCGGCTGGTTTGGTTGAACTGGCTGAGGTAGTGGTAATGGATTCTGAACTTGATTCGGATTTTGATTTTCTGGCATTTCCCTTGCTTCCCTTTGTTCTCTTTGTCATTATGTGAAGGTTCTTTCGATTTCGGGGTTTATTGGAAGAAACTCAATCTCGTTAAAATCTTGCATAAACTATGTTTTCCTAAAGAGAGTAAAACAAGAGCCTTAATTCGTTCAATAAATAGCCTAAAACAAGTAAAAACTTCAAATCTAAAAATAACTAATAAACTTAAATCAAATAATTATTCCCCGACAACGGCGCAAAAAACTTGTTTGCGTGAAACCCACAAGCATACGGGATCATTGTACAAGTAATAATAAATGTGAGTTAAGAGTATTGTTCCCACGAAAAATAAGGTCTAATTTCTAGTTTAATAGTTTTTATCAAATTCGAAATGTAGTAACATCAAAAGAGAATTAGATTTTGTTATTCATACTAATTTCTACTCTAAGAAAGCAAGTAAATATGATGTTTCATCTATGTGAATGCTTGTATTGAATTCATGTATCCCACCATTTTCTTCTATTTTAATCTCAATAACAAATCTAATCAATTCATGTATTTTTGACAATCAATAAAGCTAATATGTTAAATACTCTTTTCTAAGATACATCAACATATGACTAACACGAGACGATCATATTCCTAGTTCAAATTCATATGAAAAAAGTCATGCATTTAATTTAAATTTTCAATAAGATTGCATGTGTGAGAGAGATTATTCCTAATTCTTGAATCACCGTCTTACAATCCGACACAATTATTGGAGTGTTGCACTTTAGTCCCCATAGTTTGGATTTCATTATTTTTCTTCATTTTTCATTCATTCTTCCAATTTTTCATGCAATCATCGAATTTTACCTAAAAAAAACAATATAACACATATAGGTCCTAATCCATCTAAAGAATAACAAAATACCTTTATTTAGGACCCCAAATAAGTATATAACATATACTTATCAAACTTGAATATTTGTTTGTCTTTAAAAAAAAAAAATCCAACTATAGAACAAAAATATAAACATACGAAAACATTTAGCTAGCTAACCTGACATTTTATCTCAAAATTAAAACCATAACATTAAATCTAAGCACAATTTCAAACGCACAATACAAAAATCAAAGATTACTTTTTCAATGCGAAGTCGACGTGTGTGTGAATGATTAAGTATATCATCATGAATTCATAAGTTCTTCCATTCCCGACCCTTAAAAGTCATATATGTTTTTATCCTCACTTAGGAGATTCGCAAACCCCCAAACTTATCATTTTCGTTCTTTTCAAGTGTGTGATCTAAGGTTGATTTTTATATTATCCCCACATCTTTAGTTTAGGCAAATCTCATCAATTGCAGTTCAATATGTCAATAAACATGGATTTTCCATCAAGTTTGATTAATTCAATATTTAGAATTTAACTAGGCTGATAATCTCTCGTCAAAATTCAGTATTTCCCTAAATAAGTGTTTGGAACACAACCAAAGCATTTGGTACGTCTTCTACTTCATGCACCTGTTTTTTCTATTTTTTTATATTTTTTCTCAACTTTCTTCTTTTCAACACTTTTTTCTTTATTTGTAGTATTCTCTCCCTTAAACTTTCTAAATGACCCATGTAATAAAATTTAAGCCGATAACTCCAAAGTCAATTGACTTTAGGGCAAAAAGTTTTAACACTCTTACATGTTTAATAACTCGAGTCATAAATGTTATGAAGATAAATTTTCAAAAAAAAAATGTATTTTTATACCTTGATTAGTGTAATGTTTCTCATTAAACACATATCCAAGTCAACTGACTTCTAACTTGAGATTTTCGTCCAATTTTATCTTATTAACGTTAGACAATCTACATAAAAATTTTAATTTCACACATGGAATTTCAACATCTTCCTATGCTAGTGAAATCCCCCCAAACTCTTTTAAATTTGGTCCAAGGATATAAAATATAGTGATTTTGGGTTTAGCATTTATGATCCACTATTTCAACATATCCAATTATGAAGTCATCTCATTCATATGCACAACGTTAACTTAATTCACTTGCTTAATTTATATCAACTTCACATGAAAAAGTAAAAATTAACTTAAACATGCAACATATTCACCATATATATATATATTAATTCATAATAAAAAAATATTCATCATTACCGCCGGCCAACTAACTCATGCAAGAGCGTGCACAAAATATTTTTTGAATTTTTTATTTTATTTTTCTAATTTCTAAAACAATAAAACTCTAATATATAAAACAATAAAACACACACTACAAAAGAAAACTCATGTTTTTCACTCCCAAATTTAAACTAGACATTGTCCTCAATATTTTATATCCTAAGTCCGCATATAAGGAGTTGGGAAAGAAAATGAAAAAAAATACTCCCATGATATGGAGTGAAATTCAATAGTTAGCTTTTTCCTATTACTCTCGTTGTCTCCTTGGTCAATGTTGGTTTAAATATTCCGCGATGTTATGTTACTGCACAACGCAGTTAGATAAAACATTCAAGATCAAATACCAGGAGCATGTATTACTTAGCTCAAATATTTAATAAACCAACTAAATTTCGAGGACCTAAGGAGAAATAGGAAATGGATGATGACTTCCAATAATTAAATAAAAACTGATCTAAATAATCCTAAGTCTAAAAAACATAATCAATAAAAGGGATAGAAGTGTTGGGTTGCATCCCAACAAGCACTTGTTTAAATTCTTCAGCTTGACTCTTATTGTTTCTAGGATCTTCATGGTAGCTTGACAATGGAATTTTCAACCATGCACTTTATGCACTTCCTTCTTTCATCTTTCATCCTCTATATAATCAAGTTTCCATTATTGTTCCTATCAAAAATTCCTCCTGCATGTGGCCTGTCTTTGTAGCTCTCCCAATTATCGACTTATTGGCAATCCTCAAAATACGAGGGTTGCTTGATTGGATTCTCCATGATGAAGTTCTTCTACTTATCCTCTACCTTCAGGACCATCTCATTATTATCAAAATCCAGCAATGCTCGACTTGTAGACAACAATGACCTTCCCAGGATTATTGGCATCTAATATATCTTTAGGATGATGAAGTTGGTTGGAAAAATGAACTTTCCCACCTTGATAAGCATGTCTTTAGACTATTCTATAAAGGTGCATCAGTGATCGGTTCACCAGCTAAAAGATAATAGATGTCACCTTAGGATCTCCTAATCCTAGTTTCCTGTAAAGAGGCAAGGAAATTAAATTAATACTCATTCTTGAATCAATTAAACAATTTATATTATGTAAATTTCCTATGGAGCAAGGTAGATCAAAACTCCCTAGATCTTTAAATTTGGGAGGGACCTGCACTGCACTCTTCAAATAAAGCTATTGTTTCATGTTCGGGCAGCTTCCTCTTTTTAGTCAATATCTCATTCATAAACTTAGAATAATTTGGAATTTGAAGGATAGTGTCAATGCATGGGATGTTGACATGCAACTTTTTATAGACCTCCAGGAATTTCTTGAATTATTTTTCTAACTTAGTTGTCTGCAACCTTTGACTAAATGGACTACATGTATCAGTGAAGTGCCAGAACATTTTCCTTAAGTTGTGGAGTGTCTGAAACTATTTGTTCATCCTTTTCTATTGCTTCTTTAGACTACTCCATTGGTACATTGTCATTAGTAGGCATTTGAGTTCTCTGTATCTCCTTCCTCTTTCTAGTGATTTTTGGCAACTGAACACCACTCCTAATAGTCATGGCCATAACTTGCTCCACCGTTGGCTGCCATCGAAGTCTTTGAGCGAATGGAATGTGTGGTACATAGGCATTGACAGGGGTGGTGGGAGCTTAATAATTGCACAATTCACCACTGCCTTAAATGCTAATATCTGATCCCGTGGGTTCTTCTATTTGTCACTCGGCAATGTACCTTGTGGTCTGTTGGCTATTGCAGATGCTATCTTCCCATTTGACGTTCCAAATTCTTAATAGAAGCCTGCTAATTCTGGAAATTAGTCCTAGTCCGTGTGATGTACTGAGATAGTAAATCTTCCAGTAACGACCTTAGCTCTTGCTGATGTTACTGCTGCTGTTGGAACCCTGTTGGTCTATTCTCATAACTTTGCCCTTGATTATTAGCCATTGAGGAGTTTGGTTACTTGTTCCATTCTAGATGATAATTGTTGGGATAGTTCTATTGCATCTGAAATTTTTCTACATAACTGACCTCGGCTAGCTAATCCATGTGAGTAGAAGCTAAAGGGAAGTTTGCAGTGATGTGATCTGCCCCACAACTCGTGCACACTGGAGTTGGAGTTTGTACAATATTCACAAAATGGGTCAAAGTGTCAAGCTTTCTCGTTATTGTCTCCATCTGTCCTACTAATGTTGTCACTGCGTCAACATTATGTACACAGTTGTTTTCCTTTGGACTTCCCCATCGCTTGGCCACATCGATTGATTTTTTGCAATTCTTTCATATAGCTTATAAGCATCATCCACGTCCATAGTCATTATCGATCCTCCCGCTGAAGCATCTACCATGTTTTTGAACTTCTGACGTATACCTTAATGGAAGAGGTACACTTGAGCTTGGAATGTCTAGATTGGGACACTTCCTGTACAAACTCGTGTATTGTTTCCATACTTCTGGATATCCCCTGAGGTCCTTCTGTTTAAATATATGCATCTCATTCTGGATTTGATGAACTCGAGTTGGTGGGAAAAACTTTATGGTGAATTTTCGAACCATGTCTTTCCATGACTATATGCTCCCAGGAGGTTGAGAAAACATCCATGGTTTTGCGGCCTCCTTTAGAATGTGAGTGAATAGACTTGTTCAAAATGCATCTCGTAACATTCCCTCATGCCTGATCACTTAACACATCATGATATAGGCCCATATGTATTCATGAGGATTCTCGGTGGCCTTCCCATAGAGCCTAATGTCATGATGATTCCGGAAGAGGTCTATAACATCTGGTCGAATATGGAAGCTAGCTTGTCTGGCAGGTGGGTAGATGATCGAAAGTTGAACTAGAGCGGCACTGGATTAAAATAATCCCCTCCTAATATTTGATCCTCGTTGGCAATAGGTATTTGTGGATCTGGTGGTGATTGTTGAATTAGATCCTGAATTTAATTTTGATTTTGATTTTCAGCCATAACCCTTACTTCTGTTTGTTCTCTTCTACGATGTCTAAATGTTCTTTCGATATCGGGGTCTAGTTGAGTTAGATCGATCTCGTCAGAATCTTGAATAAACTGATAAATGCTTACTTAGAGTGAAAAACAAGAAGATTGATTATCTCAATTAAAGCCTAAAAAGAACAAAAGCCAAAAAAAAAAAACATAATATATATTATAAACTAAAATGAAATACGTTATTCACCGTCAAAGGCGCCAAAACTTGTTCGTGTGAAACCCAAAAGCGTACGAGATCTTTGTACAAATAATAAAAATTGTGAGTTAAGAGTATCATTCCCAAGATGAATACGGTCTAATTTGTAGTTCAATAGTTTTTATCAAATTCGAAGTGCACTAACATCAAAAGAGAATTGAGTTTTGTTATTTATATTAATTTATACTCTATGAAAGCAAGTAAATATGATATCTTATCTATGTTAATGCTTGTATTGAATTTATGCATCCTCCTATTTCCATCAATTTCAATTCTCAATAATTAATCTATTCAATTCATATATTTTTTACAATCGATAAAGCTAATATGTTAAATGCTCTTTTCCAAGATACATAAATCTATGACTAACACGAGATGATCATATTCCTAGTCGGAATTCATATGAAAGTCCTTCATTTAGTTTAGATTATCAATAAGATTGCAAAAAAAAAAAAAACATAATATATATTATAAACTAAAATGAAATACGTTATTCACCGTCAAAGGCGCCAAAACTTGTTCGTGTGAAACCCAAAAGCGTACGAGATCTTTGTACAAGTAATAAAAATTGTGAGTTAAGAGTATCATTCCCAAGATGAATAAGGTCTAATTTGTAGTTCAATAGTTTTTATCAAATTCGAAGTGCACTAACATCAAAAGAGAATTGAGTTTTGTTATTTATATTAATTTATACTCTAAGAAAGCAAGTAAATATGATATCTTATCTATGTTAATGCTTGTATTGGATTTATGTATCCTCCTATTTCCATCAATTTCAATTCTCAATAATTAATCTATTCAATTCATACATTTTTTACAATCGATAAAGCTAATATGTTAAATTCTATTTTCCAAGATACACAAATCTATGACTAACACGAGATGATCATATTCCTAGTCGGAATTCATATGAAAGTCCTTCATTTAGTTTAGATTATCAATAAGATTGCATGTGTGAGAGAGACTATTCCTAGTTCTAACTACACATGTTGATTTTATCGTATTCTAAACTTATTGTGAGTATTCCAACATCACAACAAGCAACTAACTATTCAATTGATGGCCAAACAATCTAATCCAATGAGTATGAAAAATCCATCAAACTACACAATAACTTTCTAAATTAACATCTTAAATTGATACAAATAAAAATAGATTTCAAACACTCATCCAATACAATTGAAAAACTAACCTAAGATGTTTAGAATTAAATTACAAAAGAGCAATTGGAAAATCATCACCCGGAAAGAAGAAATAATGAAGAATTAGGAATTTTCCACGTTCTTGACATGAATCTTGAATCCGGATGAATAATGTTCAATATCCTATGCAATTTGACTTGATTCCATGTTGTTAGCCTTGTTCTTCGCCTCTAAAATTGATTAGAAACTATGAATCTTTTATGTCTAAGAAGGTTACCCACGTTTAGAATGGCTTTTAGTATATATATAGTGTCAAAATATTTCATAACAAAAGTTTTCAAAATAAAATAAAGAAACACAATTTTTTTCGAAATTGAATCATACGTATGCATGGTTCATTTGATGCGTACACACAATAGACTCCAAATAGGCTTAGTCAACCCCAAAAAAGGTTTGAGTGTGCACATGGCATGCAATCCTATAAGTGTGTATTTTGATTCTTTTCGACAATTTTTTTCATTTCGTTGGCTTCTCTTCACCTCCAATTGGCCCTTGACATTCTTGAATCACTGTCTTGGAATCCGACCAACTATTGGAATGTTGCACTTTAGTCCCCATAGTTTGGATTTCATCATTTTTCTTCAATTTTCCGTTCCTTCTTCCAATTTTAATGCAATCATCAAGTTTTACCTATTAAACACCATATAACACAAATTAGACCCGAATTCATCCAAAGAACAACAAAATATCATAGTTTAGGACCCCTGAATAAATGTAGAAACCATTGTTTCCCTTAAAGAACCCCACCGTCCATTGCCACCACCGTTTCTATTGACCCAAATTCCAAATCAAACTCCACTATTGAATCATAACCCTTTACCGAGTGGTCAACCCCATCGAGAAGAGAGTTTAAAGACGGAAGTTTCGATTTCTTCACGTATCTACCCGAGTATTTCTTTTGTGTTTTTCCTGGATCCAGTTTCTTCAACCAGGTCGATTCGATCGAGAATCAACGACTTTGTTTTGGATGATTCTCGGACGACATGGGCCGATCTGGATTCTTTGATAGGGTTAATTCGACCCTGAATCGTTGACATTGCTTTGCATGATTCGCTAGGAGGAAACCATAGGCTTAGTATTCGGATTTTTCCTGGCAAGGTATTGTTGTTCTTTTAGGGATAAAATTGCTTGTTTTATTTGCATCACCGAAGGGATTTTGCTAAATTATTGACAGTTTATGTTGGAAGCAATAGTGTCTGATTGTTAATTGGACTACTTTTTGTTGTCGTCATTGTTAATTGTCGAGTAAAAATTTCTTGGTTTTATAATGTCAATTTGACCGGGAACGTCCCATAGATCAATATAGACATGAATTGTATTGAATCTATATGTTTTCTTTTGCTACGTATTTAGTCTTGCATTTCGATTAACTTAGCTAGGGACGGTGGTGTGGGGTTTTATGTTGCTTCATTTGAGAAATATAGACTCCCTTGATGTATACATCTTTGTACGGAGTAACTAGCTTGTCATCTGTATTCACTCATATGCCGCCTGACTTGCCTCTGTTTGATGGTTATTATTGTGTAAAAATGATGTTTTGTATAATGAATTTTTGGAGAATGCGAATTTAAAAAGTGGGAAAAGTTTTGGATTCACGTGCTAAATGTGTAACCTAATGTCATGAAATTGAGTGAAGCAATCAGATACCACTAGTCTAGCATAGATCATTTTAAGCCGTCTATATTTATGTACAAACAAATCATGATTCCATTTACTACTTAATTCAATTAAAGCATCAAGAAGGAGTAACCACGAAATTAGTGTTCTAAATTTTCAATAGAGGGCAATTGCAAATTGCACCTAGGATGAATGTGAAGAACTAGAAAATTGAGCAAGTTGATACTAATAAACTTTAAAATATAAGAGGTGTGTATTTTTCTTTCATTTTCTTCACATTTTTCTTGAAATCCAAAAGGAGATACTGAAAAATGGGGTTCAAGATGATCGAAGGTGTCCATTTGGTTTGTGTTTCAATTTTCAATTTTGAGTTTTAAACTCATTATCAATTTTCTATATTGACGGGTCTATTTTAAAATGCGTTTGATTCGTTATTCTAAAAAATTGTCTTTCAAAACAAAAAAAATAGAAAACACTTTTAATTTGGAATTTTCATAAATTGTTTTAGGACATTTTGTTTTGTGAAATTTAATTATCCAGTAAAATAAAATAATTTTATGTTAATATATTATCAATTAATATAAATACTTTAAAGTTGATAAATCATACAATATTTTTTTCGCTATAAAAATAAAAAAAAATTGTGTTAGCAAAACATAGAAAATAAAAAATAAAATTAATGAGGTGGACTGAAAATTTTTATTTACTTTCATTTAAATATTTGTTTTATATTCTTTTTAAAATTTTATTTTTTCTAGATTCTTTATATTTTTATTTTTTTTAGAATGTTAGAATTCTGTTTTTTTTTGGATAATTTATTTGTCAATTTTTTTTTTTAGAATTTTATGTAAATAACTTTTATTTAAACTCTTATTTTTCATGTTTTGAGTATTTTCCGAATTTTCAATAAAAACATTTAAAACGTAAAAAATGCATTTGAAGTTTTATGATATAAGTTTAACTTGTTTCGAAATTTCGAAAACAAGAAACCAAGAAACCCTTATATTTTTATTGTTTAGTGTATGTTTGGTGTCCATTTTTTTTTTAGATCGTTGCACAGTAAATGGGCCTTTCAATTTTCTTTCACTCGGACACGTCAATGACAAGTGCCTGTACCATAAGAATCTTTTAATCTCTCCTCTACCCTTCTTACCCCACAAGACTCCAACGACCTTTAATCAATTCCAAATTAATAGGTGGTTGGAGGTTGGGGTAAAAAGAGTAAAACTTAAATTATATTGCTCACATTTCACATGCAGTTGTCCTTTGTGCGTCAAAACTAACATCAAATTGAATTTGGCCTGCACTGTGCAACGGTCCTATAATGTCTAAAAATGGTCAAAAATATGCACCAAACAGGCGCTTAGTTTAACGAACCGACCAAAATCTTGAGATCATTGCTGAAAAATTCAAGAATTAAGTCTTAGAGAGTGTTTGATGGGGATTAAAAGTAAATTTTTAGTAGATTGTGATAGAAAATTTTAAATGTGTGGTTGAAAAATTATGGGACCCATAAAAGTTGTGGTTAATTTTGATTGTTTGACTTAGACTTAGAGTAAAATATGATTTTAATCAGTACCAAACAAGGCCTTAGTTTGGCGAATGGGGATAATTTAGAATTGAACTGGGTTTCAAATTTCAATTGGATTATGCATTTGGCGAATAAAGTGGTAGATTAGGTGGCCAATTAATTTAAGACCCAACTGTATGTTATATTTGACAGGTAAAAAAGCAAAAATAAAATAAAAATGTACATGAGTTGGAGCTGGATCGAGCTATCATGTCCTCCTCCATCTAACTCTCGACTATATGCTTGAGATTCTTTGTTGAGTGTGACTAGGGCACTTACATTGTAATGATTGACTTTTGTTTTTTGTTTGACTAGTTGATATAACATTTAGGTATGCGTGTACAACTGAGTTCATTGGTAGAATATGAGTTTACTCCAATTCTTCTACACACACTCTCATTACTATTTAGGAGGCATTCAAGTTACGACAACTATGCCTGTCAAATCGTAAATGTACTCCCAATTCTACTTTCAAATGTGCTGCTAACGACAACAAAGCAACTCTAATGCAACAATACAATCATCAACTGGATAATGTTCAAAAACTATAAATCCTCTCGTTAAACAAATAGTTACGGGGTCTTTCTATGAGACATGGACCTTCTCCAAATTTATGTTATAAAGAAGGGAGCTCTGCAGACACATCAAATATCGTACAAAAATATATAGAAAAGGGAGTTGTTTGATTTGGAAGAATTGGGTATTTTTCTTTCATTTTCTCTACATTTTTCTTGAAACCCAACACGAGAAATTACAAAATAAGGTTCAAGAGGATTAAAACTTAGGGTCCGTTTGGTTTATATTTCAATTTTGATATTTAAGCTCATTTTTCAGTTTTCTATTTTGAAGGATCTGTTTTAAAAATTGTTTTTAAATGTGTTTGATTTGTCATTATGAAAAATTGTTTCTCAAAACAAAAAACTAGAAAACACATTTATTTTGAAACTTTGATAAATTATTTTATGAAATTTTGTTTCATGAAATTTTATTATTCGGTAAAATAAAATAATTTCATGTTAATATATATTTAAGTAATGTAAATTTTTCAAAAAATCGATAAATCTAACAATATTTTTTATTACAAAATTAAAACAAAAATAAATATTAAATTGAATTGGCAAAACATAGAAAATAAAAAATAAAACTAATGATGTAGAATGAGAATTTTTATTGTTTTCATTTAGATATATATATTTTTAGAATTTTTATGTAAATAATCATTATGACGTGCATTATTTTTATAATTTTTTAACATATTTTTTCTAAATTCGTCAAAATTTATTTTTTTCTAGAATTTTTATTTCTTTTTTCAAAATGTTAGTATTTTATTTTTTAGAATTTATTTATCAATATTTTTTTATTTTTTAGAATTTTACATAAATAAATTTTATTTAAACTCTAATTTTTCATGTTCTGAGTATTTTCACAGCTTCTCATTAAAACATTTAAAACCAAAAAAATGTGTTTGTAGTTTTATGTTATAAGTTTTAACATATTTTCGAAAATGTATTTTATAAAACAAGAAACCGAGCGCACCCTTATATTTTTATTTATGCAGTTCAACGAATCGCAAAAAATCTTGAAATCATTGATTAAAAATTCAAGAATCGAGTCTTTAGTTTGGTGAATGGGGTGGGTTTCAAATTTCAATTGGATTACGAATTTTGCTAGTGAAGTGATAAATTACGTGGCCAATTAATTTAAGACCCAAACCGTATTTTATATTAGACACGCGTTGTTTTTTTATATGGGCTACAGGTAAAATAGCAATAAAAAAGGTCCAATATGTACATGGGTTGGGGCTAGATCGAGCTATCTTGTCCTCCTACATCAGCTTTTGAACAGTATGCTCGAGTTTCTTTGTTTGAGTTTGATCAGAAATCTTACATTAGTTTGACTAGTTGATCTCACATTTAGGTATACTCATATCACTAAGTCCATAAGTAGACTCGCAGTTTAGTCTAATTCTTCTACGCACTCCCATTACTCTTTATGAGGCATTCAAGCCATGACAACTATACTTGTCGAATCTTAATGTACTCCAAATCCTATTTTCAAATGTGCTGCTAACGATAACAAAGCAACTAATGCAGCAATACAATCGTCAACTCGAGAATGTTCAAAAACTATAAGTCTTCTTGTTAGACAAATAATTATGGGGTCTTGGTATGCGACATGGACCTTCTCCAAATCTATTTTATAAAGATGGGAGTTCGAGGCGTACACATCAAACATCCTACAAAAATAAATAGAAAATGGGAGTTGTTTGATTTGGAAGAATTGTGGATTTTTCTATCACTTTCTCAACATTTTTCTTGAAACCCCAAAGGAGAAACTAAAAAAACGAGCTTCAAGAGGATCGAAACATAGGGTCCATTTGGTTTGTGTTTCAATTTTTATTTTTGAGCAATTTTTCAGTTTTCTGTTTGCGAGTGTTTTAAAATTGTTTTTAAATACGTCTGATTTTTTATTATGAAAAACTGTTTCTCAAACAAAAAACTAGATAACACGTTTGTTTTGGAATTTTGATAAATTATTTTGTGACATTTTGTTTCATGAAATTTGATTATTCAATAAAATAAAGTAATTTCATGTTAATATATAATCAAGTAATATAAACATTTCAAAAAAGTGATAAATCTGGCAATATATAGAGATTAAAAATATAAAATTAATAACGTGGACAGAGAATTTTTATTTATTTTCATTTAAATATTTTTTTTTTGAATTTTTATGTAAATAAATATTAAAAGCTTGAACTATGTTTTTTTTTTTTTAGAATTTATTTTTTGAGTTTATTTATTTTATTTTTATTTTTTTGAATTTAATTTCTTGTTTTTTAGAATTTGATGGAAATAAAATTTATTCAAATTCTAATTTTTCATGCTTTGAATTTTTTCAGAGTTTCCAATGAAAACATTTAAAATGCCATTCGAAGTTTTATGTTATAATCTTAACTTTGTTTTCGAAAATATACTTTTGAAACCAAGAAACAAGGCCCACCCATATATTTTTATTATGTAGTTTAACGATTTGCCAAAAAAATTTGAAATCATTGCTGAAAATTTCAAGAATCAAGTTTTAGCCCCCTGTTTGGTAGAGCTTAATATCAGATTTTAGCATATTTTGATAAAAATTGATGAAATATGCAGTTTAAAAGTTGTAGATAAAATGTAATGTGTGGATAAAATTAAATTTTAGTTTTTGAACACATCCACGACTGTGATTTTCCATGAATGAGATATATATCGTATCTAGAAAAGTCGTCTATGAACGGTATAAAATATTGTTGACCATTCCAAGAAACTGTAGGGAATGATCCACAAATGTTCGTATGTATAAGTTCTAAAACGTCTAAAGTCCTGCGGCTTGAAATCTCCTTTTATTGGTTTGTTTTCCCTTTTTACTGTTAACACACATATCATAATTTGTAAAGTCAAGGGGATCGAGAATTTTGTTAGACACTAGTCTCTCACTTATCCTCTTGGCGATGTAACCTAATCTCTTGTGTCATAATGAGGTAAAATTCTTGCTGGTTAATTTTTGCTTTACACCTCGAGTACTTACATGCAATGATTCATTAAAAGAAGCAATCGTATCAATTAAATAAAGATTATTGTAACCTAATAAAGAACTGGAACCAACCAATTTTGAATAATGAAACAAACCAAATTTTCCATTCATGAATGAACAAGAATAACCAGATTTGTCCAAAACATAAATAGAAATCAAATTCCATCGAAAAGACAGTACAATAAATGTCTCATTAAGATCCAAATAAAATCCAATATTTAACAATAATCTAAATTTTCCTACTGCCTCTACTTCCATATCTTACAGGCGCCAACATCGATGTATCTTTCACCGTTACTTGGTTTTCGGCAACTCAGGCAACCATGTATATACACAATGATGTAAGTTGTTGCACCAGAATCTATCCACCATGAGTGTCTAGGTACCAAAGTTAAATTAACCTCAGAACAAACCAAATGAAGAAGAATGCCTTTCTTGGCACGCCATGCGTGATAGTTGGTACAGTTCTTCTTCTTATGACCTGCAGCAGCCCCACAGAAGAAACAGATACCCTCAGTTTGTTCTTTATGCTGTTTCTTTTATAATGATGTACTCGCATCTTCCTTATCAGTTTTCCTTTTATTGTTCCTTTTATTCATAGAGATGGTGCCTAAATGAGCACTTTCTATCATGTCATGCTTCAATATTTCCTCTTCTTGGATACTGTGTGAGATGAGCTCATTAAGGGAATAAGATCCAAATAAAATCCAATCTTTAACAATAATCTAAATTTTCCTACTGCCTCTACTTCCATATCTTGCAGGCGCCAACATCGATGTATCTTTCACCGTTACTTGGTTTTCGGCAACTCTGGCAACCATGTATATACACAATGATGTAAGTTGTTGCACCACAATCTATCCACCATGAGTGTCTAGGTACCAAAGTTAAATTAACCTCAGAACAAACCAA
>CAIGRP010004212.1:0-18610 GCA_903798385.1 Fraxinus cuspidata
TTTTAATCTTTGAATAAAGGCATAGCAAGTCAAACCAGCTCAAGGATCAAGAGTCTTGGATCATTCAACCAACTCCTTAATAACTTATGTGAGCATTTATAATCAACCAATTGAAAATTAGTTCTTGAAACCATTTTTCTTTAACAGTTCAAACTTTGCAAAATCATAACTTTAACCAGTGGCATTAGTTATACTTCAATATTTATCAAGAAACAAAATTGCCACTAATATAACTAATGCCACTGGTTTTGATTTTGTAAACTTCGAATTGTTAAGAAACATGTTGAGAGATAGCTGCTGATAATGTCATGATTTTTTAAACTGAATGGCACTTGTGTGATCGGTCTTTTTATCCACTTAGCAATGGTTTGACAAAGATTTTGCTAAATTCAAAATAATTCTGCAACTATTTTTACAATACATAACTACGATTTATATATTTTTACAAGCAAAACGATCATACTACTCTTGCCGATTAGCTTGCTCTCTAAACTTCTTGTATATATCACTTCTATAAAATTTTCTAGTCCTAAGCACCAAAATGACTGAAATTACACACGCTAGCAGTGTCGCTGCCATGATAATTAGAAAAGCGAGTTTGTCCAATGCATGTCAAGTCTTGCCCTTCTTTCCTAACGAGTCCATTAGCTGCCAATTGCTTCGTAGCCTCTTTATCATATAAATAACCTGTTATTCTAACATTCAAAATATAAGCCCCAAGCGGGCTGGGCCCACCACCTAGAGTGTACAATGTAGAGTAGTATTTGAGCCCAAACAATTCTGATATAATTGCAAAAATCAACGGCCATTGGGCTCCAAAACAGAATCCCATAATCACAGAGGATAAATATAGAGAATTTGGGACCCCCAATGCGATGAGAAGATAGCCAGCGCAAGAGAGCAGAAGTACTAGTGTGAGCATTAGGGGACGTGGGAACTTGTACTTTACCAAGAAAATCTCTGAGGCAAAACCGGAGGCTACTCTGCCAAGATAATTCCATATGCTTACTAGTGACACAAATGTGGTTATGCTTTTACTTGGATAACCTAAGGACTTACCAATTTGGCCTAGATTATCGATTGCTGTCAATGTACCCCCAATTCCAAATGTTATGACAGTGAATAGAATTATCATATCTATGCTGAAAATTGCTTGCAATACGTTGTAATCCTCACCTCTTTCTGGTGGTTTGAAAGGGTTGCTCCACCAGGAATCTGCCGGCTTTTGGTGCTTTACTTGATCACCTGTTGTTGGCCGACAGGCCGAGGTTCTTCAACTGGTGGCGGATTTGGAAGTTGAGAATCAACTTTCAATTGAAGGGGATCTTTTAACTCTAGCCTCTTGCTCTTCCAGATGATGAAATCTTCTTTGATGATAACGACCAGTTGAGAAAACAATAAAATCAGCACAAAACTGGCACTTCCTGCATACGCAACTCGAGGAAATTGAAGTCTGTTTTGTAAGATAATCAAAATCATGAGGAAACCAGCAAGACTTAGCGATACACAGAGTAGACCATAGAAGATTTTGAGCTCATTTTCTTGCCGGGCAACCTTCATGAGTCGAACTGTTCGAAGGAAAATACAAGAAACAGCTGCCGGAAGCCACCCAATAAGTAAAATAAGAGACTTAGAATCCTGTCCATAAAAAGCATGGTATAACTGTGTGATAATTGCACCACTTAGGCCAACAACTCCCTTGAGAAGCCCTATAACTATTCCTCCGGGAAATTCTTAACACAAGTAATCAGTGCCCCAATACTGGAAAATGTTTGTGAATTTGCACCAATACATATATACAGACACATCTGCCACACATGGGGTTTAGCCGTCCGGCCAGTGATGGCCAACCATATCATGAAGTAGCCGAAAAAGTTCATGATTACACCAATTGAAAGAACAACCCAAGGTGGTGTAATTTCATTGATAAGGCCAGATATGATTCCTATATTTCCGCCGAAGTCTTTGAAGAATCCTATGAGGTTTAAGGTTGTCTGGTCATAACCAAGGGATGATTTTATGTCGCCAGAGTAGAGGCCGAACATATAAGTTGCACCGGACATGGACATGATTAAGAGGGAGGCAAAAATCATGAACCACTGGCCGGTGAGCACTTGGAAGGAAAAGCTTCTCAAGGCTCTCCAACCACCGCCACCACTACCGAATTCACCGGCAGGCATGTTGTGTTTTGTTAACTTGTTTTTCTTTCTACTTCTTCCGAAGAAATACACACACTATAAAATGTTGCGAGAATAGGATGTCCTATGTAATGATTAAAGGTATGAATCAGTGACCCATTAGGGAGCATTATGGGGTGCTCTGTTCAATATGCAACTCCAGCAAAACAAATGGAATTAACAGTTCTGCTCGGTGTACTTTCACGGAGAAAGTTCTTTCGTGATGTGGCACATAGTTTTGTAACAATATTTAAAAGAATCAACGACCTCGATTTTTACACTCCTCACAATGTCCACCATGATGTACACAAAACAACTTGTACATTCTTTATGTACAATAAGTTTGACATTCTAAGATGTGTTAAAATTTGTGTCATTAATTGTTTAAAGCTTTGTTAAAATGAATATATAAACAGTTGTCGTCTCATAACAATGTCAAACTTGATGTACGTGTTGCAAAACTGAAACAAATATTAGAGTTTATATTTCATTGTTGGTATAACATCAACGTGTGGCCTATATGGTTAAGACTTAAGA
Organism: Fraxinus cuspidata; assembly: GCA_903798385.1. Taxonomy (NCBI): domain Eukaryota; kingdom Viridiplantae; phylum Streptophyta; class Magnoliopsida; order Lamiales; family Oleaceae; genus Fraxinus; species Fraxinus cuspidata. The sequence continues at coordinate 2,715 of CAIGRP010004212.1, forward strand.
GGTACAATTAAATATTAATGTGGGGTGAGTTTAAGTGACTTTAAATAATACTTTCTTCGTCCGACAAAAATAGACTTATTTTTGTTTTTATACAAATTAAAAAATATATAAATATATAATTTTTCTGAATTTTTTCTAATGTAGATCTACATTAAATAATAGTTTAAATAAAAGTAGTTCATATTTATTGATAGATCAACTATATTTATCACCATTGGAGTGAAACTCCAATTTAAGTGACAATTACATAATATTAAATGATATATTCATTTAAATGCAAAATTACATGACTCATTTAATTGAACCAATAAAAGATCTAAACTTGTGCTAAATAACATTATTTTTATTTATAACAAGACACATTAATATAGGCTTATTAGAAAACTAATAAATTAATTATACTCTCGACAAGGAAGTAGTAATATGAGAAATTTAGAAGTAAAGACTCACGAAAAATCAATATTCCCCCTTTAATTTTGCCGTCTCTCTGCTATATGTAGCAGATAACTCACTGCTTCTCTATTTACCCCCTCTACAATTGTTTACTTTCTCTTGGAACTGTATTTTCTATTTATAATGAAATATTATTACATCATTAATTACAGCACCACAATTTCAACATAAGAAATAAAAAGTTGGCCACATTTCGAAGCTAAAGTTGAATGATTGAAATCTCCTTTAGATTCCTTTGCTGACGAATGCTTTTTTTTCTCCTCTAAAGTCTACAACAAACAAGTATGAGGTAGGATTCAAACTTATGTAAAAAAAGTCAATGGATTTACAATCTCTCGATTTTGACCACTTGACCACTCTCGTCTTCCCCGTCGAGAGTAGAAAAGTTACGGATCTAGTTAAATGTGTGATTAAAACTAAGATTTGACCCATTAAAAAGTTGATAAAACAAAGGCTTAGTGTGCCATTTTGATAAATCTAAACATCAAATCAGAATATACAATACATTTCAGATTCACATGCAAATGATTTTCATTTATTCATATAATTCTGCATCTATGCAGTACAAATAAAAGAGAACCGAATAAAAGATAGAAAATGGTTATGGTTCTTACGTACAAACGGTGACCTTTCAACAAGATATAACTACGATTGATATAATTTTACAAGCAAAACGATCATACTACTCTTGTCGATTAGCTTGCTCTCTAAACTTCTTGTATATATCACTTTTATAAAATTTTCTAGTCCTAAGCACCAAAATGACTGAAATTACACATGCTACCAGAGTGGCGGCCATGATTATTAGAAAAGCGAGTTTGTAACACTCAACGCCAATGCATGTCAAGTCTTGCCCTTCTTTCCTAACGAGTCCTTTAGCTGCCATTTGCTTCATAGCCTCTTTATCATATAAATAACCTGTTATTCTAACATTCAAAATATAATCCCCAAGGGGGCTGGCCCCACCCCCTAGAGTGTACAATGTAGAGTAGTATTTGAGCCCAAACAATTCTGATATAATTGCAAAAATCAACGGCCATTGGGCTCCAAAACAGAACCCTATAATCACAGAGGATAAATATAGAGAGTTTGGGACTCCAAATGCGATAAGAAGATAACCAGTGCAAGAGAGGAGAAGTACTAATGTGAGCATTAGGGGACGTGGGAATTTGTACTTTTCCAAGAAAATTTCTGAGGCAAAACCGGAGGCTACTTTTCCAAGATAATTCCATATGCTTACTAGTGACACAAATGTTGTTATGCTTTTACTTGGATAACCTAAAGACTTACCAATTTGGCCTAGATTGTCCATTGCTGTCAATGTACCCCCAACTCCAAATGTTGTGACAGTAAATAGAATTATCATATCTATGCTGAAAATTGCTTGCAATATGTTGTAATCCTCACCTCTTTCTGGTGGCTTGAAAGGGTTGCTCCACCACGAATCTGCCCGCTTTTGGTGCTTTACCAGATCACTGGTTGTTGATGGCTGAAGTTCTTCAACTGGTGGCGGATTTAGCAGTTGAGAAACAACTTTCAATTGACTGGGGTCTTTCAACTCTTGTCTCTTGCTCTTCCAGACGTTGAATTCTTCTTTGATGATGACAGCCAATTGAGAAAACAATAAAATCAGAACAAAACTGGCACTCCCTGCATACGCAACTCTAGGAAAATGCAATCTGTTTTGTAAGATAATCAGAATCATGATGAAACCGGCAAGACTTAGAGACACATAGAGTAGTCCATAGAAGATTTTGAGCTCATTTTCTTGACGGACAACCTTCATGAGTCTAACTGTTCGGAGAAAAATACAAGAAACAGCCGCCGGAAGCCACCCAATAAGTAAAATAAGAGACTTAGAATCATTTCCATAAAAAGCATGGTATAACTGTGTGATTATTGCACCACTTAGGCCAACAAATCCCTTGAGAAGCCCTATAACTATTCCTCGACTCTCCGGGAAATTCTTAACACAAGTAATCAGTGCCCCAGTATTGGAAAATGTTTGGGAATTTGCACCAATACATATATACAGACACATCTGCCACACATGGGGTTTGGCCGTCCGGCCAGTGATGGCCAACCATATCATGAAGTAGCCAAAAAAGTTCATGATTACACCAATTAAAAGTACAACCCAAGGCGGCATAATTTCATTGATAAGGCCAGACATGATTCCAATATTTGCGCCGACATCTTTGAAGAATCCTATGAGGTTTAAGGTTGTCTGGTCATAACCTAGGGATGATTTGATGTCGCCGGAGTAGAGTCCGAACATGTAAGTTGCACCAGACATGGACATGATTAAGAAAGAGGCAAAAAGCATGAACCACCGGCCGGTGAGCACTTGGAAGGTGAGGCTTCTCATGGCCCTCCAACCGCCGCCGCCGCTACTGAATTCACCGGCAGCCATGGTGTGTTCTGTTTTTTCTTAATACTTCCGATGAAAATCGAAATACACGGAGCAAAGCAAATATCTGAGTCTAGATTTTACTGTATCGTTGACTATCTTCTAAATCAACTTTTATCTGTTTCGTTGTCTTGTTCACTTCCTCCCAATCAAATTTGTACACATCATTCTAATTCTGAGGTGTCAAAACTTTATTGGCAAGAAGTTTTTTTTTTTTTTTGTACAGTAAAATTGTAATATATTTTGTGCATGTTTGGAAAGTAAATAAATTATATTATAAATTAATTAAATATATTTTTATCTATTAAATCACTTCCCATAAGTGCACTGTATCTCACTGTGTTGAACTTTTTGATTAATTAAGAATCTCATATGGAACATTCCAACCTCTTGATCATTTTTCTACACGTATATTGTGCATATAATAATTATTTGGATTTTCTCCCCTTTTTTTCATTTTTATTTTTTTCCCTTAGAGAGTAAAAGACGCATCTCTTTTTTCCGATAATCATTAGCACATATATCATAATATTTATTGAATTCTTTTTTATGCATACACATTTGTTCATATACTAATTTTAGAGCTCGTTTTTTATGAGATTAAAAAATTACTTTTGAATTTGATTGAATACTTTATCTAACTAAAAGATATTTTAGAAAAAATGCCTTTGTTTGGCCTCGATTCTCACCATATTTTAAGAAAAATTTGGACAGTTGGAAAGTAGTTGGACATCTTCCAGCCGTATTATTTTGACTCAAAAATCAAAATTAGTTAAACTACCATAGATGTCGTCAAAATGGTTTCTAAAATCTAGTCAAAAGGCACGACTGTCAGATTACTGCATAACGGTAAAAAAAAAAAAAATTGGTTAAGTAGTTGTCACAAATTGCCAGTTTGCGGGTCTTTCATTAGGTGGATTGAGAATTTTCTTCCATTTCCGATTTTAAGACCGTTGATTTTCAGTATGAGTAATTGTTCTTCTCCGATCTCTACTATTCAATATGAGAACAAACAATTAATGCGTTCCACTTATTGAACATAATTCTACGACAAATACAACCTGGTAAATAGCGAATTTGCAATATTCTTCTTTTATTTCATATATGTAATATTGATTTTTTGAAGAGGGAGGGAGAAATAATCCAAACCTAATTATCAAACAAAGAGAAAGTTGTCACAACATTCCAAGTTCTTATTCACGTGCAATTGCGACTTGTTTACACGAACACATTTTTGGCTGCATGTTCCAAAATTTCAAAGTTAAAATTAAATAAAATTAACCAATTTTGTTTTGTTTCATCACCAAGATATATAACTTTTATAGGTAATCATTATCAAGTTTAATGGACAATAAATTTTAAGCTCAATTAAATTCCATATTTATGCACCTCATTAAATTTATAATGAAAAGAGTTATTCTTTTTGTACAGATAGTGCATGTATGATTGGCTTTTTATTTTTATTTTTTTGGGTCAACAATCAATAAAAAATGATCAAGTGTCTCACCTGTAAAATTTTTTTGTCAAACACCTGTATACACTTAGCGTCACTCTAATCAAAAAGATTTTAAATGTTTAGAATTCTAGGACAGAACGGTCAGGGGAAGCTGGGTTGGACAAGTATAGACCAGCCACCATGATCATACGGACTTGTTTATCTCTCTCTGATGTTGCTCTTGATTTGTCTGAATACACCAATCTTCCAATTATGAATTCTTTCTCTACCTCTAGGGACCCTACTCATCCAGGTCAATTTTCAACAGTAGCCGGCTTTTGATTTTATTCTTGTCCTTCTCTAACTCCCTCTCAATTTATCAAATTTTAAATTCTTTATATAGTGATACCAGAGTTTGCAATCTAGTAAATAGAGATTCTAAGTTTCAATGGAGATTCTATGAGAAATAAATTTGCTCTGATACCACTTGTTAGAAATTGAGTTAATTGTTATGAATATTAAAGATGAGATAATGGATAAGATGAAAATAACAATCATAAGAATGCATTATTTACATGGAAACCCAAGACACTACCAATTCCAAATAGAACTCTCAATTAAATTTTTAATAGAATTCGGGTCACAGCCAAATTCTAACAAATTTCCATCTTGACATGAATTCCAATGCAACGAACGAAATTTCAAAAATTCTCCACCTAAAGACAAATTTCATTACAATGAACAAAGATTAAATTCAACTCCAACAAAATTTTCCAAGCAAAACACTCCACCAAATTACTCCACCTCTTTCACAAAGTCCAACTAAGACAAACCCAGCAACTGTAGACTGAATCCAAGCACTGCTTATTTGTAGAATTATTTTAGGTACCAAATTTGCTCAAATTATCACCATGAGAACCCCAATCACAACCAACTCCATCTGAATTAACGCTTAACAAACCATAAGAAACCAAATTAGGATCACCAAACCCGTACTGAGGTCTAATATTTTTTTTTCTTCAATTTAGTGATTGCTGCAGCAAACGTGATCGTCAAATCTTCCAAAACGTATAACTAAGACATTTTCTGCCTCTTTATCACAACTTGATCCTTACGTTGATTCTTCTCCAATGTCCAAACAAAAATCTACCATAACGACAATTTGGTACTGAGATCCAAAAGCGGTATATCAAACTTCATACTTGTCATCTCGAAACAATCAAATATCGTTTTGAGTTGATCTAATACAAAACCAAACTTGCTCTCCCAAGAACTATCGAACCTTGGCTCTGATACCACATGTTAGAAATAAAGTGATATCAATTTGCTTCGATACCACTTGTTAGAAATTGAGCCAATTGTTATACATATTAAAAACGAGATAATTGGTAAAATGAAAATAACAGTCATAAGAACATAAAATTTACACAGAACACAAGACGGAAAAAATCTTCGGGCAGAGGCGAAGAATTCACCATATCAAAAGTAAGAGTTACATTATGTTATGCGGGATTTCACAAGACTCTCCTTCGTTTCTAATGGAATCCAACTGAAAAGAAGTTAGAAGAAAATTTTGGCATCGGTACACAACTTGTGGTTGAAGATAATAATAACAAAAGAACAGTCGTCGAGATAAGAAAGACGGGGTAGGCATTCACATGAAACAATGAGAATGAGGAAAAGAATGTGACAATATCCGACCAACCCGAGGAATAGGAGGAGGAGCAACCGCTGATTATGCAAAAGACTAAGAGGATTACAACCTTGGATGCATTTATAGGCCTCACCATAGTGGTATATGGCTAATAAACTAAAGCCAATCTAGTACACAGATATTTTATTTGCAACTATACATGAATTTCTGTCTTAATTGGAAATTTTACGTGTGCAGTTTATGATAATCGCGATTATGCTGGAGGAGCATATTCACGGATTGATCATTCGCCATGGAATGGATCCAATTTGGCTGATTTTGTAATGCCTTTTTCGTCTTCATTGTTGGGGTTGCAATAGCCCTCACTCTAAAGGTATGGCTTTTCTTTTTCTTGATTTTCCCCTGCTCTTGTCATTTTCTATTTGTGCGAAAAGGATATGAAGATGACGTCCATCATCTATTGCTGAAAATGTAAGTTGTATGATAATACTTCTCTGATAGGAATACGTCTTAATGTTGCAGAAAATTCTGAAGGTCAAGTCAGCGATTAGAAGGATACTCCTAAGAACATTGAAGCTTCTCTTTTGGGAATTATTCTGCTAGGTATAGAGTAGACTCATCTTCGTTCAATTTGACAGCAACATTACTGCATGGACTATTATGGAAATGGGTGATAAATTTTCTTACTGCGTGAGGATATTCTCATGCACCAGATGATCTGTCCTATGGAGTTGATATGAAGCAAATCAGATTGTGTGGCATCTTCCAGGTGATAACTTCTCATCTGTCCTATGGAGTTGATATGAAGCAAATAGTTGATATTTCTTACCCTTTTAACACCAAAATCGGACTGCTATTTGATGTAAAATTATTGCCAGTTAGGAGGGTTTGTTGCATATGTTATATACATGGTCACAACATTCACTTTATACGTTCCTGACTGGAGCTTTGTCGTGCACCATAAGCATGTAGCTGAAAAATACACTGTAATAAATTGACTTCTTTTTTCTACTGATGTAGTAATTAGTTGTTACAGTCTCATTGTAACCTTACTAATTTTCAGGTAAAATGTGGTATGAGAGGGGGGGCATTTTTGATTTGCCTGCAATGCAGTTGGTTATGTGGATAGACAAGTTTGGGGTATTAATCACCTCTACTCGCAACCCGTTTGGTCACGATTAAAGGTCAGAGTTCAGAATGACCACATCACAGAAATTCATGTACCAGAATTCAAAATAAGCTTGTTTTATGAATTTCCCTTCATTTCTTCTTTCTTTTTTTGGTTTCATATGCAGATATTGAGCAATGTTCAGGCTTGTACCTTCAGTTCACCTGATTCTGGTCCACTACGCAAGAATGCACCAAGTTGGTGCAGCACTCCGTTCGAGCCTGAAGGCCTTTTGAGGTTTGCCTTCCTCACATTTTAACCATAACACTTTACTGTATGGACATGTTTGATATGTTGTGTTGTACTGGATGGACAGAATTATCAAAGATAACTATAAAATCTCCTCGAATGATGTGAAGCATTGATGCTCTATATACATATATGAGTGTGTAAATATATTTTGCCAAAAGAAATATTTATTTTGAGCAAACTATGCATGCTTTGGATTTGCTTTCAGCCCAATTTCAGCCATTCTCTCTGGCACAATTGGCATTCACCATGGACATGTATTGATTCATGTAAAGGTAAACTCATATGTGGCATCATTAATTCAAATTATTTATATTGGACATCAAAATAAACTAAAAAGATCAAACTCAAAATGCAATGCTATGATTCACATTGGAATTTAATATTCTTGCATGAGCCTGCTGAAAGGCTCAAGCACTGGATTTCAATGGGGCTTGTTTTACTTCAAATAGCAGTTATTCTTCATATACAGATGGTGAGTACTTTTATATCACAAAAACAATACTCAAAATTGTTCCATTATAGAACCATTCAAGAAAACAAGTACACATTTTCAACTTTTTTTTTTTTTTTTTTTGTGCAGCTATTCCTATCAACAAGCAGCTATACAGCTTCAGCTATGTTTATTTCACAGCTGGTGCAGCCGGAATTGTATTTTCAGGGTTCTACATACTGGTAAAACATCCAACCCCATCCTTCCCCACGAAAAAAGAAAATGTATTCATGCTTACCTGCTGAAGAATATAGCTACGGAAATTTTAAACATGTGCTTCCGGTGCATTACAGATCTATGTCTGGGGGCTGCATACGCCATTCTTGTTCCTGGAATGGATAGGGATGAATGCAATGCTGGTTTTTGTAATGGCAGCTCAGGGAAATTTTGCAGCTTTCATAAATGGGCGGTATTACAAGAATCCAGACAACAATCTAGAAAGTTTCATNATGTCTGGGGGCTGCATACGCCATTCTTGTTCCTGGAATGGATAGGGATGAATGCAATGCTGGTTTTTGTAATGGCAGCTCAGGGAAATTTTGCAGCTTTCATAAATGGGCGGTATTACAAGAATCCAGACAACAATCTAGAAAGTTTCATTACTCATACAAACCCTTGATATATCATATAAACTGAAAATTTCACATTACAAGCTGAAAATTGTTGTTATTTTTAGGTCAATTGGATTCAGCAGCATGTTTTTAATGATGTTTGGAAATCTGAAAGAGTAGGGACTTTATTATGTAGTATTTGCTGAAATTACCTTCTGGGGAGTGGTTGCTGGAGTATTGCACAAACTGGGGTCTGGGTATATACCGCAAATTATAAGAGGGAATTTCTATATCGTTGTAATGGAGTAGACATATATGGTTTACAGGGTGAATCAATAAATCAGATTTCTTAGGTTTTTTCGTGTATCTAAAAAATTGTGGTCATATAGCACTTTACTATCTACTTTCCACTTTTGCCTTGTCATAAAACATCAAATTTTAATATATAACCATGAGAACATCAATTTTGCTGTTAGAAAACTGCGGTCAAACAGCAAGGATATAACACATCATGTATTCCAGCTCTCAAGGAAATATTCTGTACAACTTATTTTTCTAGTAACTTTTGGCATCCATCTCTAGCATAAAACGTTACAGCAAATAAGTATCCACGTGTACAATTGGAAAGGATGTTATAAGTTCTATTTCCCACCTAAGGTATTGACTTCTACTTCAAGAGAAACACTGCCAGAAGGCTTGACTTACCTTTTCATCTTTTTATCAGATATTCGCTTGTTTACGCGAAAGGTCAGTCATACAGAAGCTAAGTACAACTTGTAAAAAGTTTTTTATACATATACAAGTAGTAAAGATATGTACATTGTGTAGATGATGATCAAGGTTGAAGCATACCATACACAGGCCAAAGTTCCGTTGCAACCCTGCAAAACATTTTACGCTTAACCATTATAACTCCCAACCCATCAACATCTTCCAAACGGTCTCCTGTATTTCTTTCCCTGCGACAGAGAAACCATCCCCCTCGTCTAATAAAACTCTGTAAACTTCACATTCCCGTTCTCCAATCATGTACCTCCCAATTTCGGCCTGAAAAGACAATCAAATCTGATTATAATCATTTGAAAAGAAAATCAGGAAGAGATATTCAGAAAATGAGTCAGATCATTATTCAGATACCACTGGATAGCCATATACAATTTCCTTTTGGCTGGGTATATTTTCCGATGTTTTGAGTTTGGGTATTTGTATCTCTCACGACAAAATACTCCTCTTCACGAGCTCCATGGAAAATCTCTTTCGAGGATTTTTCAGTGTAGATAGGAATTTATAGGGCGCATGCAATCACATTACCAAAACGGATATAAACATGCACTGAACTGGGTTGTACTACTAATAAAGCCAATGGACGCTTGATGAAACAATCATCTATTGATATTGGACATTGTAATAGTCACACTTTAGAAGATGCTTCTAAGCTTAATGCGAGAAGGGAGAAAGAAAAGCATAATAAAATCGTCTCAATCTGAAACTACTAAAGCATGTCTATAGGGACATACCAAAAAGATTGTTTTGTTGAGCATCTTGAGAGCAAGAATTATGTCATGGAAAACCAGGGGACGACCATTGCCAGATAACTCGACAGGGTTTGCGACTAGCAGCTCAGTATCAGGGCCACGGCTTACCAGTGCTACTCTGAGAGGACGAGTTAGTTCTACTCGAAGACGGGAGAGCAGTGCATTCTGTTTGCTGGGATCAACTATTTTCTTACCATCTGTTTGCATGATAAATAAGTCTAGCTCACAGTCTAGTTTCCCTTTCGTTGTGAAGCGTCCATAAGAAATCTAGTACAAAGCATAATGTCTTCAAATCAGGAACTTTAATTTAAGACAATGCACTGGGAAAAAAAAAACTTTGCAGGTACCTCGAAGAAAAGATAAACTAATCAAGAAGTAAATAGTTGAATAGGAAAGGAAAAAAAGAAAAAGGGAAAAGCAATACCTGGATGTTATAATCCTTCAGAGTTCTCATTATACCATACAGGAGACCTTTGTGATCCCGGCAAACAATCTGGACAAGTGTGTGAGCAGGACTCAACGAATTATCAATCGTGATGGATGGACTTTTGGAGTACACAGATCCATTTTTGTGTTCATCGTTCATGTCTGTATTGAACATATCTTCTGTAATTGCATCAGGAAGAAATGAGGATCCTTGTGAACATGCAGCAATTTCAGGACCGACAATCCCTATGTCACAAGTGATCATGTCATCCCCTAGAACATCTTTTAAATGGTCATATGTGTCCTCCTGTCTCGCCGTTGTATGTAAAAGTTCCCTGAAAATTTTGAGAAGAACAATAACCTTATGAACCAAAGACTGACAACAATAGCGGAAAATGCCAAGAAGCCAGCAGGTGAACGATTTCAGTTGAAACAGTTAATTGTTTACTTTTTCTTTTTCAGTGTTTGTGCGTGAGTTGGCGTGCGCATGCCAGTTGAAGAGGTTTGGGGGACGATGTTCACTGATAACCGCATTTAAAAGGCCCTCTATACAACTTATATACAGGTTAGTTGAAATATATGGGCATCCCTCAAATATGCCATGGATGATAAAATGAAAATACAACTAGATTAGGCTTAATAAATGCATTATTGAAATCTATGTTTGATAGATATGCGCAAACAAGAAAATAAAAGAAAAAAATACCAGAACAATAGAACCAGAAAGAATAGAAAACCTTGTGTCGGTTATGAAGAAGAGATCCAACACTTTCCCGTCTGGAGTGGTTGATACCTTAACTCGCTTTATTGTAAGCTCAAGCTCGTAAAGAACCTCTGTCACCTCTGCCAAAAAAAATTCTCCAAAATTCAACTAATGGATCTAACCCAGATATCCTTCCCAGTCAATATACTTTATTATCCAACTGGCGCATGTATGGAAAGAGAGTGGATAAATTAATACAGGAAATATCAGAAGAGATAAGTAAAGAAAATCACACAACACTTACCTCTCAAATTTTGTGAAGGGGGGAAAAGGACCAAAGTAGATTGGTATTATCCCATGAAATAAAACTTGAATATCCAAATGATAGAAGCAAGAATCTTTTTCATTTTATGAATTATAATCGAGAGAGTAATTATTACGAAAAATGATATTTAGCATTGACAAGTGCTGAATTTAATAATGATTGTCATAGTCAAATTTGAAAGGACTAGCGACAGAAGTATGAGTCTTGGAATATAGCAGTTACCATGCAAAAGGCCCCTTCTATCATGGCAAGAGAGCTTCAACAGGAACACATCAGGAGGCTTCGGTGGCCGCAACTCAGCCATGTAATATGAAATTCCAGAAGCTGACGAACAAGAAGGGCATGCCCCCATCAATCTTTTTTTCAACAAAGCCCATCTTGTACTCGGTTTGCCAATAACCCAGAACACTATGTAGCACCATTTTCCATCCGTAGATACATCTTCATTCACAACATTTTATGCAAGAAGATGAAAATAGGCCAAAAATTCACCAAAAATTAATAACATCAGAATGAATTTTGGAAAGAACAATTCCTAACTTGTCCACACATTCATAACTACTAACCACTTATTATCATTACATTTCAGGGGATTAATAACTCCTTCATAATAATCTCCTTGAAATCCAAACACATACTAAAGTGTCTAATCTTTTTTCTTGGATAATGGAAAAGAAAAACAAAATCTTAACATAAATACAAAGAAAAGAAAGAGAACCGTGGAGCTGAAATCTTGTATATTCATCCTCAATTGACAATACCAATCCATTATCCATCTATATATTCACAGAGATAAAACCATCAAGAACCACAAATTTTCCTCAAGATTCACAACAACCGTTCATCAATTCGTTTAGCAATAATTAACAAGCACGTATGCATACGCATTGTTAAATAGTTAATGTGTTTGTAAGTCTCTGTGCTGAATGTAACAGAATAAAAATTTGCATCTATGCAGATGAATTACATACCAATTCGGACAACAGTGAGGCCAAAGAAGAGAATTATGCGGCAAAGATCACAGCCCAAACCAGTCTTGTCTGGACAATTGACAGTGATTACACTGGGTTCCCCTTCTTTCTCTGACCGCCTAATTAACACCAAATCATCATACAATATCCCCATAATCCCACCCCTTTCTCTTCTCTCTTTCACAATTTCCCCCAAAAAATATTGAATCTTTAGTTATGTGATTACAAGAAGTTTAAAACTTCAAATAAAAACAGATCGGTTCCTCAATATATGCCAAACAGTTGCTTAGGTTGGAAGCAAAACAAAGAAAGTAGAAATCTTTTGGTTTGATTTTAATTCTTTTTCGATATGTGCATAAAGCAAGAAGAAGGGGTACGAGAAAATGCAGTTTTCACTAACCAAACGTGTTGAAAGTGAGATGGTGGAAAAGTAGTAGTTGAATATGTTACTGTTGTTTCTTTTGAATTGAATCCTTAGTGTTCTGCTATAGTGAAATGCAAAGTTTGGCTGACCTTAGAAATTATACTTATAAGTAGCTAATTGTATTTTGTTGAAATAAGTACTTGAGAAAATATGCCCAAACAATTTTTTACTTTAGCCAGACATGCTGTGGCTTGGCGAGCCGTCGTTTCAAGTATGATGATTGCGACACAGCCTCGACTAGAACCGTGAGACATGTTACGGTTGGATTGAATTTATTACAAGCATATTCGCTCAAATAATGCCACTTTGTCGGTTGAATTTGACATTTTGAATGACAGATGAAGGTGCAGCGATAAGTGATTGGTGTAAAAATTGTCAAGAAATGTGACAAATCCATCCGATAATGTAGCAAGATTGTATTCCCTCATTATTACTTTTATATCCCATCTTTTATAAATTGGTTTATGAAAAAATTACAATTGTAGTCTAAAATCTGTTACTTAGCTGCATCTTTTACCCAATCATTTCATTTGTAATATCCATAAACCCAAAGCTTTCAACTTCTTGCAGCCATAGCGTAGAAGGGCGAATTTCTTCCATTTCACCGTCAATTAATCAAAAGAATAAAAATTGATTTAATTTGACCAATTTTAGAATGACGATATTGTAACTTTATATTTTTCACATAAATTAATTGAAAAAAAAAATACTCTCCATGTTCTTCCCAACCTCAACCCTCAATACCGCAAACACCCTACCCACTACGACCAATCAAATTCACCTACTCCTCACTCACCCACCACGGCCACCCGTCCCGATCGAGAGGTAATAACACAACCTTTTACTCTTTCTTACAACCTCAAACTCTCAAAACACCTTCACACACCCATAGAACCCCACAGTAAGCCTAAAACTAACCCACAATCATGAGAATCAGGCATTTTCTTTATTGTCCACTTCGTTTTCTTCGCCAAAAGTAGGATAAATTTTGAGAAAATCAAGAATTCTTATGTTTCCGGCGGCCCAACTTTCATTGCAAAGTCGTTAGAGAAATGAGCCAAAAATCAACTATTCTAGGTGGGGTTGAGATTGAATAATTGCAACTAATTGATGTAATGAAGCTAATTTCACGGCACTCGCGGCTTTAATTAGTCTTCTGTGTTACACAGATAGCACTCTCTCTACCATCCACGTTACGTTAAGTTGGCAATGGTCGAGGCACTAAAGCTCTCAATAGTGGGTGGCGACGCAGGTGGGTGAAGGATATGTGGATTTGGTTGGTTTGAGTGGGGTGGGTGGGGTGGAATTTTAGAAGATTTTTAATTGAGCAATACTATTTGTCCATCATGTGATGTATAAATGACATAGAAGAAAGAAAAAACTATCGTAGCCCTGTTTGATCCATATTATTTTTTTATTTTATTTCTTTTATAAATTTTCAACCACACTTCTTCAATAAAATAATATTTTTCATTATATCACTACAAAAAATTGCTTTCTTTTATTTTAATATACATTAAACACACTCGATGAGTTTATTTTTCTTTTGGTCTTTTTTCTCTCTTTTTCATGTCGTCTATGGTACACATTATATACACAATAATGTACAAATAGTATTACTCATTTTTATTTTATTTTTTCTCTTTTTAAAAAAAAAAATTATGCAAGAATTGTAAAGTTACAATTTTGCACTTTAATCATTGATCAAATTAAATTCTTTTTTTTTCCTGGTCAACTAATGAACAAATGAACTAAATCGATTCATATGTCATCCATCATCCGAGTGAAACAAATTGAAAGATATAAAACTATGGGTGCCATAAATGAGAGGTTTGGAACTACAATTGCATTTTTTTTCTCATCTTTATCAATAATTAGTATATCTTGTTTCTAATGATCAAATTTGTCCATAAGTTTGTTAAGAGGAATAAAAAGACTTATTTGAACATCATATTTTTGAATAAGCAAAAAAGGCAATATAAAATTATTACTAAATACTTATCTCTGGTTTTAAATTATGATAACATAATTTTTGGACAAAAATAGTTAATAAGGACCAGATTTGTGAATTATAAAAAGTTAAAGATAAGAACAAGATGAAAAAATAAAGTGATTTGAATAAAGAAGAAGGCCATTTGCAATAAAAACGTTGTATATTTGTCATATTTTTGTTAGTTTGGAGTAAAAAAAAAAAAAACATTTTATAGATAATGACTAATCAATTATTTCCTTTTGACCCTCCAACATGACATGAACAGTATTTGTTTGATGGTCGTTATTGAGGAAAAATAAGGATTGTTCTCTTTATATTTCAATTTTGTGTTTTAAGTATTTTAAGTTTTGAATTCATTTTTAGTTTTGTGTTTTAAGTGTCCATTTTGATGTTAAAAATGTGTTCTTTTTGACATTTTGAAAAATTATTTTGAAAATACCCAAAACTCGTTTTGAAAATTTTGACTTGATTATAACTGAAAACATCCAAAACGAAAAATTTGTCGTTATGAGTTTTCTTTATAAATTTTTAATTTATTTTAAAAAACGCGTTTTCGAAAATGGGACAAAGAACGCGTTTTCACTGTTTTGAAAAATCGAAAACAGAAAATGGCTTGAAAATAGTAAAGACAATAGACCCTAATATTTTAAATGGCGATTTTTAAGAAATTGTGTGGTTAAAAGGTGGGAATTTTTTTTTTTTATATTTACGGGCAAAATATTTTAGCGTGAATGTGTGGTTGAAAATAATCATGTAATAATTGAGTTTTTAAATAATGATTGTCAAATGGGACTTAATTTGATAGAGAACAATCTAATATAAATTTACATTCCTTGACTTCTTGTTATTCATTGTAAGTGTGTGTTTGATGGATATTATTGAGGAAAAATGTATTTTAAATAGTGATATGATTGGAAATATGCGATTAAAAAATAGGAAAAATTATTGATATGATAAAAAATATTATTTTATTTAAAAATGTGTGGTTAAAAATAAATTTTAAAATAATATATTTTGAAAGAATGTGTATCGACTAAATTCACTTTGAAGAGCATTAATGTTTCCCACTTGTTGGAACTTGGAGGTTGAAAGAAGGTTTTCAACTC
>CAIGRP010004217.1:6223-25324 GCA_903798385.1 Fraxinus cuspidata
GGTGCAGCATGTAATACTACTATAGAGCTATAATAATATATTTAAAGAAGATAATTTTTGGTCCAATTAATAACAAGTCACTTTATTTTAGAGTCATTGACAAGACATATATACCAACAATGCTTAAACCACCAAGTTATGCCTCCCATCCATGATAGTGCTTTTGCATCCTCATCTAGCTTAATTACATCTACATGAGAATTTCATATAATTAGAATTACCAAAAAATATTTACCACATACAATTATTACACACGTGACGGTACCTATAACGCGTGTATGTCATGTACCGTGGCGCTATAAAGAAGTTACAATAAACGTACTGTGTTTGTAACATCTGTTTCTGTTTGTAAATGGTTGAGGAGCAAGACAAATTCCTTCCAATAGCTAATGTAGGGCGGATAATGAGATACATCCTCCCCCGGAATGCCAAAATTTCGAAAGAAGCCAAAGAAACAATGCAAGATTGTGTGACAGAGTTTATAAGTTTTGTAACCAGTGAAGCATCAGACAAGTGTCACAAGGAGAACCGGAAAACAGTGAACGGAGATGACATTTGTTGGGCTCTCAATTCATTAGGGTTTGATAACTTCTCTGAGGTTATGTTAAGGTACTTGCACAAGTTCAGAGAGTTTGAAAGACAGAAGTCTGAACAAAACAAAGCCTCAAGTAGTGAAGAGAAAGATGAAGTAACGAGCTACGAGCTCGGCCTGCAGCCAGACACTTTTGCCCCATTAAAGTTCCAAATACTTGACAAGGGCGAAAGCTCATCTGCTAATCCGAAGTAAGAGATTAGTAAATATTGTTTAAGATTCCCCCGCCATGAATGAACTGTGAAACGTATCTTCGAGGTAACTTTTCAAACTTCTAGTTGTTTCTAAATCCTCCTTTTTCTTTAAATTTTTGGGATCATAGGAAACCATGTACCTTGTTGCATCCATAGTTATATCGATTATATATGTAATTTCCTGTAGTTTTGAAGATTGGGGATTGCAGTACTTATTTTTGATTTATGAAAGTATGATTGATGGATATAGCATAGACAAGATTGGAGTACAGGATCACTTGTGTAAGCCTATTAACTATTC
Source organism: Fraxinus cuspidata (assembly GCA_903798385.1). NCBI lineage: Eukaryota > Viridiplantae > Streptophyta > Magnoliopsida > Lamiales > Oleaceae > Fraxinus > Fraxinus cuspidata. Next base: position 7,311 of record CAIGRP010004217.1, read on the forward strand.
ATCTATACTTCTCTGCATCACAGTTTCAATCGTCCAGAAATTCTGATCCATTTTTCTCTTAAGAAATAGCGTACGTGGTTATAAAATAATGAAACCCTATCACACAGAACTTGCTCTTTACAGTCCTGAAATGCATTTTCTCCATTGATTATTTACATTGAGAAATTGTAAATCGTATCTCTCTCTAAATCTGTACTAGCTTCTTTGCCCTTCACTCAAAACTCAAAGAGTATCCATCAGAAGGAAATAAGGCTAATATATAGAGATCTTCATCATCCAATTGTTTACATAATGTTTCGACCCCTCTTTCTCAGCTTCGTCATCCAATCGTACACTGTTTAAGTCAAACTGGATTGAAATATCACTCTTCAGGTTGCAATTTTAATCTCTGACTTTAAGCCTCATGTCCGGGGTCTTGCCATTGTAATGAGATTTTAGGAGAAAATGAGTTTTAGAATAATTAATTTTTTGAGGATGTGCGGTTAAAAAATAAGTAAAAGTGTGAAGTTTACTTGTAACATTACTTTATGGGAGGATGTGTGGTTGAAAATGATTTTTGGAAAAATGGAGTCCAAACAAGGGCTAATTCTCAATCACCGTGATGTTATTTTCTGAACTCCAATATATACCCAAGTAATTCTGGGTTGATTTTGTAATTCTTAAAAACTGAAAAGAGTAAACTATGATTAATTCGTAGTGGAAAAAAAAGGAAAGAATTTGCATCTTCAGCCATAGCATCTGAATAAATGTTAAAAGATTTTTATGTGATTATTCTTGCTCTTAAATAGCTATTTGTAACCATATAAAAGTACAATAGAGTATTATTTTCTACTTAATTAACTGTATATACAAAAATTACTAATTCTCTTATTCTATGATTTTCTTTATGTGAAGTCCTTGTCTTCAATAATAGTCGATTAGCTGTAAACATTGTTTGCAGTTGAGGGAAGATAGGCTTTTAGCAGCCTTTTTTCCAGCCTAATAAAAAACTCTAACATCAATATTCTCCCTCTGTAATTGGTGCCTTAATATTGAATTATTGAAGTACATATTTGTTTTCCTTATTATTAACAGTCAGATCTTGCAACCAATTTTATTTTATTTTATTTTTTCCCTTTGCTGGAGTCCCCTTGCAATAGTATTCATTTTCGGCTTGTTTGTTTTTTCTGTTTGATGGTTATCTTCTGGTAGTGTGCCATGGTGGCAGGCAATGTGGTTCTTTTTTGTGACTTTGCATTCCAAGACTCCTCTATATTTGTTCATAATGGCACGGGGCTCTGATATGCTTGCCTGGTTTTGACCCCTATTAGCGTCGGAAAAGTGTGAACTAAGTCCCATATTGGTTAGACGTGGGATAGATAATGGCTGGGTTTATAGGAAGTTTGGGTCTACCTAATAGGTTAACCTTTTGTGATGGAACCCTAATTCGTTGATATTATATCATCGTCATCATCTACTTCTCATCTCACTACTCAGTTGTTGTGTGATCAGCATCTTTTCCTTTCTGTCCTTGCTTAAGGTTATTCATTCATCTTTAGCAAAGTTGGTTCCCAATCTCTCTTCTAGCCATTTCTGTCTGTCTTCTCCCTAAGCGTTCGAGTATTTTCTTTTCTTCCTCTCCAATCTAAGTTGCTTTTCTCCCTTGGTGAGCTCCTCGTTTCTATCTCCATTTGATTCTTTCTTTCTTAGGTTAGTGTTTTGTTTGTTGCATTCTAGTTACTGTTCTTAATGGCTCCATTAATTTATGTTTTAATGCTTGTTGTGTTTCTGTATTTATTTTCATTATTATTTCATTCACAATTAAGTTTCTAGTCCATAGTTTCTTATAATAGAATTCGGTTCCACATATTATCCAATTATCAAAGAAGCTTCGATTATTTCTATAACAAGTTGATCGTGTCTTTTAATTCCTTGTTTCTTTTCACTATTGATTTGTGTCTCAAATCACATTCGATTTAACACTCCATGCAGTTTGGTTTCGATCTCTATCTCTATTTCACACAAATATATATAGAGCAGAAATCAATCGTCTAATTAATCAGATAATTAGTCAAATTAGATTATCAATTTCCAGAAAACAAGGGTTAGGCTTTTCCACAAACTTGAACTTAGCAAAACGTGACTTTGGTACGTACAAGGCATGCTAATACGTACTTTACTAGTCTGATATATTTTTACACAAAACAGGACTGCTAAAATCAGAGCCTTTGATAATTCTTTTGCCAAAGTTAAGGATATCAGCCTGCTAGGGTTTTTCTAAAATCTTTGGGACCACTTTTCCATTATCTTCCTTGAATTGAGTTGCAACTTATATACAATGGAAATCATAAGGGGAAATGCTGATGTACTTCTTTTCATTTCTTTAGATAAAAGGTTGGAAACATTAACTTCAAAATAGGTTAAATTATATTGAGTTCGACCTATTACACGAGGTCAAATCCAAGCACACTAGGATAATGTTAGATTATTCATTTCTTGAATGTTCGTGCTGTCATACTTTTTGATAAGTCCTACTGAATGACGTCATGGATGACATGTTCAATTTAAAACTCAACGTAAATATAATATTAAAAAGAACAAAATTTTTAAACACGCATAATGGGTCATCATTCAAATTTGTTGAGAGAACAACAAGCTAAAAGGAGTAAAAGAGAAGGTAAATTCGAAATTTTAACTTGTGTAATAGGAGATAATGTTTTTAGAAGGTAAAATAAACCACAATTAATTAAAATCATTGTGAACGGCAAAAGATACTAAAATTGTAGATTTGGAGGATCATGTTTTATCAAATTAGGTTAGCGAGCATGTGTGACAAGGTCTAATAAAAGTAAAAGCATTTAAAAGTAATTTTTATACTTCTTGAAATAGTGTGAAAACACTGTAAGTGCAAAGTGCAAACATTCATCTAAGTTAAAAAGTTACTTTTTTTTTTTCAAAAATATAAAGGAACTTTAAGTTCAAACAATTACTTTTCTAGAATAAGTCTTTAGAAAAGTATATTTTACATGTTCGCCTAAACTTTAAAAGTTTATGCATAAGCGAATAATAGATATTTTTAAATGATGAAATTTTAAGATTAGTAATTTATTTAATTTTGAGGTAAGAGTTACTTTTAAATTAAGTTAAAAAGAGTTACTTTCAAATAAGTAACTTACTTTTAAATTAAGTTAAAAAGAGTTACTTTCAAATAAGTAACTTTCTTTACGAAAAAATAAGGCATAAAAAGTTTTCTAAATAGGTTTGAGAATAAAAAAGTAACTGTTTTTTTTTTTTTTTAATTTATGCTTAGCTAAATATACTGTTGTACTTAAGTTTTTATTTTTAATTTTTTATGTAAATAAGTTGAGACTTTATTTCAGGAAAAGTAAGTTTATTAGTAAGAAGATTCTAAATGAACTAAAAGCAAATTCAACCACAAGCCAACATGCTCTAAGATTGAAACGTATTTTGATATGTTTGGTGGTAGTACAGATTTCTACGAGAAGATCCTCATCCACAAGACTCATTAAATTTGAATATATCGTAGTTTTTAAATACTTGATATCTTATTATAGTTCAAAATTAAATTTATATATATAACTATAATTTTTTTTAGTAAGTGTTTAAAATTTTGGGTGTGATTTAACATAATTAATTTAAGAATAATGAAAAAAAAAATTGTGTTTTAAGTCTCGACATAACTATCTATCAAAATAAGCACATATCATGCCTTCAACAAAAATGATTATAACATTGGCGTGCTTGATCTCTTTGCTTTAACGAGCAAATAAAAAAAAAAAAAAAATAACAAAGTCTTAAGTATAATTTAAATAGAAAACCCTAATAAGAAAGTAGATCTAGACATTTTAATTGAAATCGTGCATCCCGAGTTTCAAAAATAATAAATTAGGAACCGAAACAAAGAATCGATAACCAAGTTCGGATTGGTTCTTGGTTCCTGAATTAGAACCGTGGGTAATCGAATGTAATCAATTTTTTATACCATTTTTTATTTTTTTACAATTGTAGGTTGTGTAAAGAACTATAAATATAAAAACTATAATTTGGGTAATAATTTGTCTAATACTCTAGGCTCTAACCCTTAAAAAATCATTACTAACTCTTATTTTTTCGTATCTCACCATACATCAGATTCTTGTATTTCAAATGTTAGTACATGCTAATATTTACAATTTGGGCTTTTTCTATGAATTAAAAAGTCAAAGCTAGGGTTACGGTATAAGTTAATGAATCAAATTATTCATTCTTTGCAATTCGAGCTATTTATTTTCTTGCACTATTTACAAATTTATGTGATATTTTTCTTTTTATTCAAACAGAAAGAGTGGAATACATGGACTATAATTTCTTGATATTATATAATTACGTATATAGTTAGTATTTTTATGTCAGTTCGTTTCCAAAGTAGATTAATTTATGTATTGTCCATAATTAAAGTATATGCTCTAGCATGCCTCATTTTGGATTAAATAAGATTTATTGAGGAAAGTTATTTCTTCTCAAAGTGTAATTTTATTTTTGATGTTTTAATTTTTTTATCTTTTTGTGATTTTTAAACTCCACTCCTTCGAGTAATGTATCTGAATTTCATAACTTCTTGAAGACTTCTTAGATAGATTTTTTCCCTTAAACAAATATTATCGAGTATAGTAGAGTGTTAGATATACATATCAAAATAGTCTATATAAAAATGTTTATTTTGATGTATATAAAAAAAATACTATGGGTAGAATCGAACCCGAACCTGAGCTGGCGATTCGGGTTTGGTTACAATAATTACAAGAATTCAAATGATTCTATTTTTCGAAATACTCGAAGTATAATGAGTGATTTCGAGTATTAAAATACTCGAATAGACCCACCTGACCCTCAAACCTACAAGAGAGCCTTACGAGACACAACTATCCCAAAAGAATTAAAGTAAAAAAAAATACAAATAAATAAGAAAACTGTGAATATTTTAGAAATGGGCTTCTAGGCACGTATTGTATTCCATTAGATATTAGTGACACATTTGGCATGACTTTAAAAAGTTATGAGCTTTTAAGATTTAAAATTTACTTTTGGATTCGATTGTTTACTTTTATGGAAGTGCCTAAAAGCACTTTTGAAATAGATTTAAAAAAAAAAAAAACAAAAATTAGTTTTCAAACAAAAATAAATGTAATTTCTTCCAAGCAAAAGTAAAGCAAGCCTTAACTGTACAACACAAAATCTACTTTTCTCCTTGGGAACTGCAAGAATTTTCCAAATAAAGGAAATAAAACCTAGAATTATGCTAAATGTACATTCCATAATATACACCTTTGTTGACATTGTGTAGGAATTCAAAAATTGTTGGGTGGGAAAGTGTATTTTTTAAAAATTGTCCAATCATGCATCGACACATGACAAATGTAAAAAATGATGTCAAATAAGATATACATGTAACAAGATTGTAAAACCTAATGTAATTTCACCAAAAGGTTCTCTTTTCTGATTTTTACTTTGTGTTTGTTCTTCTTCCTCTTCAAGTGAGCAAGGCCAAGAAACTACCATATTTTGATCCATTAAAGAGATGCTATTATTAATAGATATTTTTAAATGATGAAATTTTAAGATTAGTAATTTATTTAATTTCGAGGTAAGAGTTACTTTTAAATTAAGCTATAACGAGTTACTTTCAAATAAGTAACTTTCTTCACGAAAAAATGAGCGATTTTTCAAAATGGTGAAAAAACGTTCTCTTTCCCATTTCGAAAATGCGTTTTTGAAAATAAGTTAAAAATTTATAAAGAAACCACAAAACGACAAATTAGTCGTTTTGTGTGTTTTCAATTATAATCAAGTCAAAATTTTTAAAACGCATTCTGAGTGTTTTCAACATAATTTTCACAATGCCAAAAAGAATACATTTTCAACAATCTCAAAATGGATACTCAAAACACAAAATCAAAAATGAATTCAAAACTCAAAACACAAAACTGAAATACAAAGAGAACAACCCCTAAGGGTCTTTACCATTTTCAAACTGTTTTCTGTTTTCGATTTTCCAAAACAGTGAAAAAACGTTATCTTTCCCATTTTTGAAAACGCGTTTTTGAAAACAAGTTAAAAATTTACAAAGAAAATCCAAAACGACAAATTTGTCGTTTTGAGTGTTTTCAGTTATAATCAAGTCAAAATTTTCAAAAACGCGTTTTGGGTATTTTCAAAATACCAAAAAGAACACATTTTCAACAATCTCAAAATGGACACTCAAAACACAACCCAAAATGAATTCAAAATTCAAAATATAAAATTGAAACACAAAGAGAACAGTCTCTAAATGTTTGATGGTAGTACAGATTTTTGCGAGAGATCCTCATCCACAAGACTTGTTAAATTTGAATATATAGTAGTTTTTAAATACTTGATATCTTATTATAGTTCAAAATTAAATTTATATATACAACTATAATTATTTTATTAAGCGTTTAAATTTTTAGGTGTGATTTAACATAACTAATTTTAGAAAAATAAAAAAATAAAATGTGAGTTTAAGTTTCGACATAACTATCTTTCAAAGTAAGCACATATCATGCCTTTAACAAAAATGATTATAACGCTGGTGTGCTTGATCTCTTTGCTTTAACGAGCATGTAAGCCAGGAACACATAATATTAAATCTAGAAATAGAAATACAATGATCTTCTCATAAAATAAAGTGCAGAATACAAGAGATTTCTTTCAGCCTAAGCTCCGGAGGGTCGACGACCATTTCTAACGCCTACATCCCTCGTTAAGCATCCAATAGATTGGATTTAGGCTTGGTTCCACTATATAGCCCAAAATGGCAACAAATATTACAAAATATTTAGCCAAATCATTACATACAGAACAGAACACTTATCTGTCTAAATACAACTGTTGATCCGCAAGATTCACGAAAAAATCTCATCAAAACCTCATAAACAGCAACATGAAAGAATACAAACTTTCTCAAGAATATTCACTTATCACTACACAGATCAACCCTTCTCAAATTAGTAATTTGAGAAGAAAACAACAAAGAGAAGAAAAGTAGAGAGTTCATTTCCAAACGGCGTAACCAGAGAGAGAAAAGAATGAAAACCCTAGCCTAAATGAATGCCAAATGAAAAGCTATATAGGGTAGGAGTCTCCAGAAGATGATCCAACGGTGTAGATCAAAACACGTGTCACAATCCAGTTAAAGGTACAATTTTTGAAACACCCAAAACACAACTTCATTACAAATTATGGGAGCACCATTCGAATAGGGTTCGAATCCCACATACTCCACATTACTACCAGAATTTGTGATATAGTGTAGGACTGAGCACAATCTCAATCAATTTTCATTTGCTGTAAATACATGTACATGTATTACAAAGAATCAACGGATACAAGTTTCAAAATTTACAAAATTATTCAAATGAATCACTTTTGTACCCATATCTGATGGATTAAGTTGAGTTGAAACTTTTCCAAATTTAAGAATTTCTTTTGAAATGATGTTTCTTATAAAATGATATTTAACATCAATATGTTTTATTCTATCATAAAACATAAGATTTTTGCTCAAATGAATAGCATTTTGATTATCAGATAGTAATATAGCATGATTATCAGCAAAACCAAGTTTAGACAATAAACCATTTAACCAATATATTCTGTTTCTGTAGAATATAGAGCAACAACTTTTTGAAATTGTGATTTCCAACTAATAGTTGTGCCACATAAGGTATAAAAATAGGATGAAGTTGATCTCCTATTATCTCTATGTCCAACAAAATCAAAATAAGTATATCCCTTTAAAGTAACATCATTTTTACTTGATTTAAACATGAAACCCAAATTAGGTGTGCCTTTAAGATATCTAAATAACCATTTTAAGGCATTCCAATGTTCTTCCCCAAGGTTACTCATAAATCTGCTCAATGTGTTAATACTAAATGCAAGATCATGTCTAGTACAAATTATCAAATGCATAACAGATGCAATAGCATTTGCATAAGGAACTTTAGACATTCTAGCATATTCTTCATCAGACTTGGGACAACAATTAGAAGATAACTTAAATTGATTAGGAAGAGGCAATGTCACGAGTTTACAGTCTTGCATATTAAACCTTTTCAAAATTTTAATCACATTGTGTAGGAGCTTGTTCAAACCATATAAGGATCTTTTTATTAAATAAACAGTATTTGAAAGATCTCCAATTTCAAAACTAACAGACTGCTTCATGTAAATAGTCTCATCTAAATCACCATACAAGAAAGCAATTTTAACATCCAATTGATCAAGTTCTCATTTAAATTGAGCAACAAGAGCAAGCAACAATCTAACAGTGGTATATTTCACAATAGGAGAAAAAATTTCAATGTAATCAATCACTTCCTTTTAAGTAAAGCCTTTTGCAAAAGTCTAGCTTTATAATGTTTTTACCATCTACTTCCTCTTGTTTTATTTTATAGATCCACTTACAGTCAATTAATTTCTACGCTTTAAGTCTTTTAAATAGTTCCCAAGTCTTGTTTTTCAAAGTGAAGACATTTCATCTTCCATAACTGTTGTCCAATTTCTACTTTCTTCACACTTAATGACATCATCATAGGAGTTTGACTCATTTTCAAACTATTCTTGATAAGTGAAAAAAGAAACAAAATCATTACTGTCAAATCTAGTAGAATGTCTAATCTACCTTCTCTCTATCTCCTGTGAGTTGATACTCATCAGAAGGAAGAGAAGTAGAATCAGATTTGTTAGGTTGATCAATTTCTTAATCATTTTCAATTTCAGGTTCAACACCAATTTCATCTACTACAGATACATGAATGTCTTTCTCAATTTGAGGAGGCTCCACCTCAATTTGAACATCTTTATCAGTTAAAACATTTTCTTTTCCTTTTAAACATGGCATCATAGATTCATTGAAAATATATTTTCTAACAATGACTCTATACCCCTTTTCACATTTAATCCAAAATCTGTAACATTTAACATGTTCATCATAACCTAAGAAAACACATTTAAGTGATCTAAGTTTCAATTTTTCAATGTTTTGATTAGCATATGAAGCACAACCAAATACTTTTAAATGAGAATAATTCACAAAACCTTCAGACCAAACAGATTCAGGATCTTTAGAATTTAAAGATTTAGTAGGACTTCTATTAACAAGATATGTTGCAGTTTTAACATCTTCATCCCAAAACAATTTAGGCAAATCATAACTCAAAATCATGCATCTAACTTTGTTCAATATAGTCGTATTCATTTTTTCAGATATTCCATTTTGTTGACGAGTATAGGTGACATTTATATGCCTAAAAATATCTTCTTTACAAAAATTATTGAATTCATGATTACAAAATTCCATATCATTGTCAATCCTCAAAAACTTTATCTTGTGATCAGTTTGATTTTCAATTTAAGTTTTCCGGTCTTTAAAAACGGAGAATGTTTCATCTTTATGTTTTAATAATAAAACCCAAATTTTCCCTAAAAAATCATCAATGATCAACAAAAAATATTTGAACCAGATAAAGTGCACACAACAACAGGACCCCACAAATCAGCATGTAAATACTCTAATAATTTTTTTTTTTTAATTTATGAATTCCAGTTAGTTTGACTTGTTTTCCTATAATAAATTGTTTACAAGAACCAAAATCACCAAGATTTAGTTTTCCAAAAACTCATTTTAAATGTAAACAATTTAAACTATATATTTTTTTTTTTATCGGTAGAATTTAAACTCTTTTTGCCATGTGGCCAAGTCTATTATGCCATAATTTTGCAAATGTATAGTTTTCAGATACAGTAGAAGCAGTTAAGCCAAGTAGTGGTTTAAGTTTCAAAAAATAGAGACCATGCCTCTTAGGGGTTCTAATGATTAAATTATTTCCCCTAAAAACTTTAATATGTCATTGACCCAAATTTATATTAAACTCCATATCATCTAACATACCTAAGTACACCAAGTTCATTTTCAAGTCTGAAACATACCTAGTTCCTTTAAAAATTAGAACATTACCATTTTCCAATAATAATTTTATGGTACCTATTCCTCATACTTTACTAGTAAAGTTATTTTCCATTATAACTTGCCCCTCAACAGTCTTTTCAAATTCAAGAAAGCAGTTTTTGTTTGGGCACATATGAAAGAACAACCTAAGTCAAGAATTCATTCATTACTTAGTTATTTTTCCATATTAACAAGGACCAAACTAGAATCAGACTTAGCTTTATTATATTCTAAAACATTACTCTCATCATCAAACTTCTTTTCTTTTGAATCATTTTTCTTTTTAAAACAATCTTTAGCAAAATGTCCTAACTTTCCACGATAATAACACTTCTTACCTTTAGCCCTATTTTTGAACTTATACTTATCACTAGATCTGTTTTTATTCTCAATTAAAGACTTAGAATGATAATTTGATTTACCAAAATCTTTCCCCTTTACCAATAAATTTCTCCATTTTGACTATTGCTAGAATCATCTTTCATCTTTAGAGCCTTATTTCTTAGAGAATTTATTATTACATCAGCAGTAAGTTCTTCTCTACCATACTCTAGAGCAATCTTGATGTCTTTATATTTGTCACTAATGGAGTTTAACAAGACTACAACTATCTGATCTTTTGAAAGTTTTTCATCACAGTTCGCCAAGTCTTGGGTAAGTTCTGTAAATTTGTTTAAATTTTCATCCAAATCAATTGAGGGATCCATTTTGAAAGAAAAGAATTGTTTCAATACGAAACACCTATTTGGAGTAGTCTTTGTCACATTTTTTTCATGCAATTTGGTTCATAATTCAGAAGTAGTTTTTGTTTCACCAATACTTATTATCACATTTTCAAATAAGTACAAAAAAATATTATTCCAAGCAACTTCTTCAAATTCAGTTTTCTTTGCAGGAAGTAAATCAGCAGGCCAGCTATCATCTAAAGCCCTAACACGTTTCATTTGCATTAAAATAGCCTTCATTTTTTGACTCCACAAATTAAAATCAATTTTTCCATCAAATTGGCTAACTTCAAACTCAATGGAAACCATGTTAAAGTCAAGTATGATTCACAGATTGAAGACAGATTTCAAAAATATGCAAAGAACGGCAAGAGTATAGATTGATAATACTCAAAAATCACAGTAATACACTCTGTAAAACAAGATTTTTCAAATTTCAAGCACTCGCAGAGAATGTATAGATTAAGACTCAAAAGAGAACATAATAACAAAGATCACAAAACTATGTTTCACAAATTCCTCCTACAAGATCCTCCAAGTACACACATGTACTTGATTTATCTCAGATTTTCAAGGCCTAGTAGGAGCCTTTGTACAAAGATTAATCTCAATGGGGTTTTTTGTGTACGGTAAATCAAAAGAAAATTCAAGAAATCCCAAAACTTTGAAAGATGAAGTTTACAAAAGTTTAAAAAGATCTCACTAGTAAGTTTAAAACTAGATTTCTTGCAATTTTGCTTAACGGCAATTCCAAAGGTTTAGATCTGTTACAGATCAATTGGTTTCTCCAAGATCCAGGTATCTTGTTCCTCAGTAATGGCTCTCATACCACTATAAGGCCAAAAACACACAATATTAAATCAAGAAACAGAAATACAATGACCTTCTTAGAAAAATAAAGCGCAGAAAATTAAAGAAAACACAAGCGATTTCTTTGTGTCTAAGTTCCGGAGGTCCGACGACCACTTCTAACAGCTACATACCCCGTTGAGTATCCAATAGAATGGATTTGTGCTTGGTTATACTATATAGCCCAAAACGATAACAAATGTTACAAAATGTTCAGCCAAATCACTGTGTGCAGAACATAACACTTATCTTTCTAAATACAATTGTTGATCTGTAAGATTCACGAAAGAATCTCCTTAAAACCTCAGAAACAGCAACATGAAATAACACGAAATTTTCACGAATATTACTTAGAATATCACTACACATAGGCTAACTATTACAGATCAACCCTTCTCAAATCAGTAATTTGAGAAGAAAACAATAGAGAGAAGAAAAGTAGGGTTCCCTTCTGAACGGTGAAACCAGAGAGAGAAATGAATGAAAACCGTAGCCCAAACGAATGCCAAATGAAAAGCCATATAGGGTAGAAGCCTATAGAAGATGATCCAACAGTGCAGATTAAACACGTGTCCCAATCCAGTTAAAGGTGCAATTTTAATAAAGTTGAAACATCCAAAACACAACTTCAGTACAAATTATGGGAGCACCATTCGAACAGGGTTCAAATCCCATAGAGCAAATAAAGAGAACAACACCGTAATTTTATTGATTCTCCAAAATACCAAAAAAAAAAAAAAACTTCCAAAATTTTGTATAATTAATCCAAATCAAAAAATAACAAAGTCCTAAGTATAATTTAAATAGAAAACCCTAATGAGAAAGTAGATCTAGACATTTTAATCGAAATCCGACATCCTAAGTTCCAAAAATAATAAATTAAGACCCGAAACAGAGAACTGATAATCGAGTTTGGATATGTTCTTGGTTCCTGAATTAGAACCGTGGGTAATCGAATGTAAACAATATTTTTTACTAGTTTTTTATTTTTTACGATTTGTAGGTTGTGTAAAAAAATATAAAAAATAAAAACTATAATTTGGGTAATAATTTGTTTAATACTCTAGACTCTAACCTTTAAGAAATCACGATTGACTCTTATTTTTCGTATCTCGCCTTACATTAGATTGTTGCATTTCAAATGTTAGTACATGCTAATCTTTACATTTTGAGCTTTTTCTATGAATTAAAAATTCAAAGCTAGGGTTGCGGTATAAGTTAATGAATCAAATTGTTTATTCTTTGCAATTCGACCTATTTATTTTCTTGCGGTCTATATGACATGTTTATCTAATGTATATAAAAAAAATTAATATTATGGGTAGAATCGAACCCGAACTAGAATTTGAATTGGCGATTCGGTTTGGTTACAATAATTACAAGAATTCGAATGATTCTACTTTTCGAAATACTAGAAGTATAATAGGTGATTTCGAGTATTAAAATACTCGAACAGATCCACCCGACCCTGAAAACCTACGAGAAAGCCTTATGAGACACAACTATCCTGAAAGAATATTTGTTTTAAAAAAAATACAAATAAATAAGAAAGCAACGAAATGGGCTGCTAGGCACATATTGTATTCCATTAGACATTAATGGCCCATTGGCATGGTTTTGAAGAATTAAAATGAGCTTTTAGGATTTAAAAGTCTCTTTTGGATTTGATTGTCTAATTTTATGAAAACGTCTAAAAGCACTTTTAAAATAGAAAGTTTTTTTTTTTAAATTAATTTACAAACAAAAATAAAGGTAATTTCTTGCAAACAAAAGTAAAACGAGCCTTAAATATACAACACCAAAATACTTTTCTCCTTGGGAATTGCAAGAATTTGCCAAATAAAGGAGATAAAATCTAGAATTATGCTAAGTGTACATTTCACAGTATACACCTTTGTTGATGCTGAATAGGAATTCAAAAATTGTTGGACAACAAATTGTGTTTTTTTTTTTAAGAAAAAACTATCCAATTATGTGTCGACACGTGATACAATGTCAAAAATAATATCAAATAAGACATACATGTAACATGATTGTAAAACCTAACGTGATTTCATCAAAAGGTTCTCTTTTCCTGATTTTTACTTTGTTTTTTCTTCTTCCTCTTCAACTGAGTAATGTTTAGAAACTACAATATTTTGATCCATTAAAGAGATGTCATTATTAATCCGATAAAACATATCAACTCGGGGATTCGTGTCCGACAACATCAACCTAATCCGCGAAAGTCGGAGGGGGTCATATTCTCCCTTGCAAGGCTTCCCTACGGGGAAAACTTTGTTCTAGAGCGCAACCAGTTGATGTTCAAATGGTCTATTAATGATCGACTTTTCGGATAACATATTATTCACTCACGAACCATTTATTTATTTAGAAATTAGTTTTCTTTCTTCATAAATTGTTTTAAGGATTTAATAATTTGTTCTAATTCGATTCATGGTGCTGCCATTAGATATATAATTTTTATATTTTTATACATGATAAAAAAAAAAATATTTATATCCCATTCTGAATATTAGTCTAATCGGAAATTTATAGTTTCTTGAGTTCAATCAATATTACATTAAATCCTTCATCCAGATGGACACATGCTTCCTCAACAATTTTGCTTTATGCTATACCACAAATGCTTTATGTTATAAATATTGGCCACGTCAATCGCTAAGCAGTCCATCTCTATGCTATGTTTTCTCTCACCCATCAACAAATGAAAACACGATCAAAAACAAGAGGAGAAGGTTATGTGTCAAATGGAGAACACATAGAATCAACAATATATAAGGAATAAGTAAATTGACACACTAATATTAATCTGAAATACAGGAAAGGAATCATCTTTGAGTTAAAGCAGAAGATTATCAACAAAATAACAAACTAAACAGTACTATTTTATCAACTAGAAAAATTAAAAACATAAGATTAGCTACTGGTCTTCTCTTAATTGATGTGCAGATTTTCACAGGTTATCATTCCAATGACCTTTAGTTTTCCTGTAATTCATTTTTCTCGTCAAGGAGAACCAAACTTTCAGTGTACTCAACCAAAGAATCCGCATCACAACGAAATCCGAGTCCAATAGCTCTACTTTGCTTCTTCTCGAAGTCATATACAAACCAAACTTTGCAGTGTGTCTGCCGTACGTAGTTGTAATTATGGGCGTGTCTGGGCTTGCTTAAAAAATGCAAAAAAATTGAATTTTCGACCTTTAATTTGTGCAACGGTCGAAAAGTCCACCACATGGACTCACTTCCAGTCAGTCCATTTTCCCATTTTTGCCCTACCATTTGTATTCATATTACATACCCAACAACTACCCACCCACCATAATCATTTGACATCTACCTCAGCCACGTGCATCTCAACTCCATTTTCATCCGCAAGTGCTAGCTCCCTTTTACTTTTGCTTCAAAATGGGTCGCCGACTATATTTCTGAAACGGCTTACATCTGTGATTTTCATCTAGTCATGAGGCAAGGATAGATCCAGCCGCACATGATGTGTACGAACTCACCCGCTGGAAGCTCTGTTCCTAGCACTAAACAAGCCAAACCGAACCATATCAAGAGGGAGGAGAAGAGAGGGAAAAAGTTTTTATTTTGAGGCATACATCACATTTTCACCTGACGAACGGGTTTTCATCCGGCTGTGGTCGTTTTATTTTGATTATTTTACCCAAACGTGACGCACCTCATCCACAAGCTCGCCAACATATTTATGGATCCCTTCGTTTCTCCGATAGGTACACTGCTTTCAACTTAGAATTTTTTTTCAGTTTAGTGGAATGTATTTCCCAACCTATAAGGGATCCTCAATTTGTGAAACAAAATTTAAACGGTTGATGTCAAGTGCTACAGACGGGTTGTTTCCCGCATTCCTTGACCTCCAAATCCCTTCCCATTGAAAGTCATCCTGGGCCCCGTAAGAATGCACAGTGGAATTCGTATGAGACAAACATATTCGTCGCTGCCTGTGAGACCGTCATCGCTGACGGATACAGGAATGGGATGTGCTTCACAAAACACGGCTGGGAGACACTCATTCACTTGCTCAACACCAATTCCGGCCACAATTGGAACAAGCAGTAGCTCAAAAATCGATGGGATGCCCTCCGCCTGAAACACAAGAGATTTGAAGAATAGCTCAACTGCAGTGACATCTCATTCGACCTATCGACTAGTAGGATTGGTGCTTCGGAGGAGTGGTGGGTGCGAAAGATTAAGGTAACATCGTTTCATAAACCTCCAATGAATTCTTTATTGCGTGACGGCTCTGTTTTCTTTTCGGGAACACAGCAGGGATGTAATAAATTTCATAGGAAAATTGTGTGATTAGTTGTAGACGTTTATTGTGTTATAGTAAATTCTTATTTGTCGGAGGTTAAATTTGCAGAAGGGAAATCGTTCACTGCTAAATGAACGATTTTATGGTTCATGTGAATCTCTCTAAAAAAACTGCACTGGTTTGGCTCACCAACAGTGAACAGTTTTATGGTGTATGTGAATCTATTTGAAAAACATAAATGTTTTGGGTCACCTTGTTCGAATTGGCTTCACATTCGCTTCCCCCTTTTTATATATGTAGCCGCTTTTTGTTTCTTTGCTTAATATGTGACCATGTTTACGTTTGCATTGCCACGGGAAAACAAAGACTATAAAGATTTCAAGGACAAAGATTGTCTAGAGGATTATCGATACAAGGCTCTATTCGGGGATGTTTTTTACTGCGACAAATATGCAGTCACACCTACAAAGCTATGTCGAACTAGCTTCGCGATGTTTGAAGACAGTGGACACGAAGATCACCGTGATGAGATCCTGGTCTACGTAGAGAGCGGCGATTCAAGCGACGAGGGCGGAGAACCCGAACTGGCTATACGAAGCATGGATGTGTCTGGCCCACACAGTGGGGACAAACGAAAGGCATCCAGAGAGCGGGCAAAAGAGAAGAAGAAGAAGCTTTCAGCTCGGGACGTGTCCTACTTCGTAGACCGTGCCACCACAGCGAGTGAGAAGGTTGCAGCCAAAATTGACAACTTAATTGGACCAGTTGTCTCGGACCCGAAGACATGCATGAAGGAGTTATTGGCAACTGGTCGATTGAAAAAACAAACTGATTTGTACTATTGGATGTGCACTTTCCTTTCCTAAAAATGTAACAGGGAAATATTGGACATACAAGATGATGCGAACGAAAAGTTCGAGTAGGTGGAGTGGAGCTGGCAGGAATATAGGAAAGCACAACCTCGGTGAGAGCTCTATTTGAGTGGGTTGTGTGGACATCTTTTTCACTTTCTTACTACTGTTGATGCTATAGCAGTTATGTGTACATTTATTAGATTTGAGGTTAACACTTTTTTCTTCGTGTCAGATATGTATGATGGACTAGGGCTTCATTTGTCGTGTGCTTTCTAAAAACTGTTGTTCAATTTGCAGTGTTGACAATTTTGATTTCAATGGATTTTGCGTGCTGACAATTATGATTTCAATGAATTTTGAGCAGGCTTGCAAACAGAAGCTGCATTTGGATGTATGTTTAAATTTTGGTTCACCAAGTACTTATCAAGAAAGTACATGTCACACCACTCACGTGTTTTACTATAAAGGATTGTGTTTACGGGCAAAACTTCATATTACTCATCATTACATTTGCCTATAAAAGGCAACGTGTATCTACATATCTTTACATGCTTGGAAGAACATAATCTTGGATCTCCTATCCTTTTTTGGTGGTATGGCACAATTCGATGTGAACTGTGCGTTGCATCCCACCTTCGATCCCGAGGATGAACTTGATGACGAGACTTTTACAGAAGAGCTACGGAGACGTCGTATACTCGATATCCATTCGCTCGAAACGATTATATGTTTATGCTAGATGCCATGAACTGTAGCCCGCAACAGTGCTATGCAGAGTTCCGTATGTATCCTGCAATGCTTCGATCTTTTGCACATATGCTTCGAGATAATTACGAACTACGCAGTCAGCAACATATAGATGTGTATGTTTCTATGCATTTTAGCGCATGGAAAAGGCTATAGACAGGTGCAGACGATTTTCAACCATTCAGTGAAAACCATCGGACACTACTTTAAACTTGTGCTTGAAGCGGTCATCGAGTTCTCTAGGCACGTAATTAAACCTGATCCGAACTACAATCATGGTGCTGAGCATCACGTTCTGAATCTTAACAAGCATTTCATATTCTGGGAGTGCATAGGTGCCATTAACGGTACCCACGACAGAGTCTTCCTCCCGCGGGACCAGCGAGTAAGTTTTATCAAATGCAAAGGAATTCCGACACAGAATGTGCTAGTGGCATGTGATTTCAATTTGTGTTTCACGTTTATGCTTGCTGGTACAATGGGGAACTCACATGATGCTAGAATATTGGCAAGGGCTATACATGACCCCGAGATTGACTTCCCACAACC
>CAIGRP010004221.1:0-10599 GCA_903798385.1 Fraxinus cuspidata
TGTGCATAATTGATTGAAATTTATTTAAATTTTTTCCAAATAATTTTGCTTTTGTCATTTCATCACTCATGCTTTGATTAAGATTTTTACTATAAAGTGATAATTATCCTCTTGTTTAAACTTACATATATTTGGCATCTTGTGCTTTATTGAGGGGGAATATTATTATTTCATATGGTTGATTTAACGTGACATACTATTGCTCTCATGTGTGCTACATTTTTGCTCATGTCAAAAGGTGAAAATTGAGTAAGATTTGAAAAGCATTAAAAATGAGAAAAATGAGTGAGATGATATGTTTTGAATAATTAAATTATATACTTTGAATAGTATATTAATTGATATATTTTAAATGGATGATGATTGATTTGTAAAAAATAGGAGGAGTATGTGGATTACATACAAATTTTAAGATTTATATTCCTTATCAATTGTTCAATATTACTTTGTAAATCATCTTGTTTTTCATAATAAAAAAATGGGAAATTGTTGACCTATAGTTGATTATAAGCTTAAAGTTTTGGTTATAACAAACAAGTTAATCTTATTTACCAACAATTTGAATTCAAATGATTATAGTTTTTCAAAGCATGCGATGAGAAATTGATCGATGGTCGTCAAAATATCAAAAGCTGTCATCACAAATTGGACTCATGAAGGAAGTCAAGATCGAAATTATACATTCAAGAACTTAAGAGCTAAACTTTCGAGCAAGATCAAGGACTTCATTTCTTAGACACAAAGTGTAAAGGTACTAACACTTTGATATTTGGTAATGAATGCATTTATTCAAAATCTTTCAATGCATTAAAAAATAATTTTGTGCATTAAAAGTCATTCTAATGCAACGATTTGAACAAATATAAAAATGACTTTTAAAATTAATATTTTGACATGAAAAACATTTTTATTTTATAAATTTAGTTAAATATACTTTCCGAAAGTCCATACTTTTCAAAACCTTCAAATCGGAACAAATGGGACCAAAAATTGAAAAGACGGAACTATTAGGCGGTCTACTGGAAGCTTTCAGATCGTTCTGATCTTTAATTTTTACTGTACAAATGGCTATATTGGTCATCTAAATAAGAGGCACTCAAACAGAAGAGTCATCTGGACTCCCGATTTTTTTTTTACGCTTTCAAGTTAATAATATCTCTACTTTTTGCATCCAATACAACATTTTTCAAGATCTTTAAAGTGATATATTTTTTTAGAGATTTCTTTAAACTTACATTTGCACTGATTTCATTTATTTTCTTCATATCAAAAAACTTTGATTGATTCAAACTCTTTAATCATCATCTTCGTCAAATATTTTCGTCTCTCATTTTGTACTTAACTTATTTCTTTTACTCATAAAAAATAGACATATTTTGAAGAAACTTTTTGAACTTACATGCATATATTTCTTCTACTACTTTATATTGAAAACTTTGATTGATCGAATCAAACTTGTAAAATCATCATATTCATCAACGTTTCTCATCTTATTTTTGGTACTTAATTTATTTCAATTATTCATTAAAAGATATATATTTTGAGAAGATTTTGAACTAATGTTGCATTTATTTCTTCTTCGTTTTCTCATTGAAAATTTTTGATTGATTGAATCAAATTTCTAATTATTATATACATCAAAGTTTTTCATCTAACATTTGAGCTATCATCTATAGTTATTCATTGAAGTGTTAATATCTCTTATTACTTAACTTGTTTGTATCATTTTTTAAGAGAGGAATTCCATTGCAAAATCACTTTAATAAAGTTTTGGTCATGTTGAAGTCCCATAAAGATCAGTATTATATAAGGATTAGTGCTCATTGTAGTAGGTTACCGTGTATGTCATATTGAGGTCCCGTTAAAGCTCAATAGTGGGTCGTCTTGAGATCACATAAAGCTCAACATTGTATAAAGATCGATGCTCCTTGTTCGTAAGTCACCGGAAGCATTGTAAATTGTTGGATTGCACCATAAGTCGATCAAAATAGTGAAAATGCCTTACTCGTGCCGGAAAGCTTGGTAACGGATGACGTAGAACATTGTTTTGGATCAAACCTCCATAATTACACCATTTGAATCTCTTCCTTTTACATATCACTTTCATATTTGCACTTATTATTTGATTGATCTATTTTGTCTTTATTTGCTCGAATTTAGATTAATTCTTCGAAAAAATTTCAAAAATCAATTCACCCCCCTCTTGATTAGTAATCCTTTGTTTTTATTGGAATGTACAAATGGTATAGTCCATTTCCATAGTATATCATGTGGGACATGTGATGAAGCCCAAAGAATAATGCGGTAGTTGTAGCATATCTTTGGGGTGTCAATTCCACATGGACATGGTAGAAATGCTCAAAGGATAAAAAATGATGTTTTCTCGTTTGTGAAGTAGAATTTGTTGTTCGAATAAATTAATAATTCAATATTTGAAATAATGAAATAAAAATCAATGTGTTGAAATAGCGGAGTGTCGGAGTTCCCTCAATTGGATTGGATCAATTTCATCAATTATTCATTTTTATAACTTAATTAGAGGTATTCGTCCCAACTCTCTAGTAGGAAGATATAACATTACAAATCACTTTAATCCAATTGTAATCCTAGAATCTAAACTAAATCTCAATAATTATTCATTTTTATAACTCAATTAGAGGCATTCTTCTCAACTCTCTAATCGGAAGATATGACGTTACAAATCAATTTAATTCAATTGTAATCCTATATCTAAACTTCCTATAACACATTTGCACTATTTTTATTGAAATAAGATCGAGAATCGACCATATACATTAAGCATAAGGCAATAATCAATCCAGTAATAAAGTAAAATTGAAATCAAAACTCAGCAAATAGTTTAATTCTTCGATGGAAAAAGCATGACTGAATCCATGAAAAAACTAGTAAAGAGTAAGCCAATCCCAATTAATTTATGAAAAGAAAATCTAAATTCTAGAATTGTTGGATAATGAAAAATTGAATTACATGAATTAAAAAGATGAGAAATCATCAATTCCAATAGAGTTCCTTCTTAGTTTCACCAAGATTTGTATTTCTTCATCGAGATTCTTGAGTAAAAACCAGAGTAAACTATATATGGAGGCTTCCATCCTCATTCTAGTACGTTCTAGGGTTGAAATATCATGAAAGAGATTGATTTCCATAAGAGTTAGATGTAAATTAAAAAACTGAAATCGCGTCAAAATTTACTACCATGCGACCCCATTGTAGTGGGAGCTACGGTTGCATAGAACAATCAAATTGGGTGTTGGATTCTCTTAAGGGCATCATGCGACCTATAGCATAGCTTATTTCATTTTTCGCTTGTTGCATTTTGCTCCTCAAACTCTGTTCCCCATTTTGTTACTTCTTTTTCCACTTCCTCTTCTTCCCATGCTTAATTCCTTAGCCCAATTTGGATATTTACAATTTGATCCCTAAACTTTCATTTCATTCAATTTGGTCATTTTTTTACTTGTTTCTCC
Organism: Fraxinus cuspidata; assembly: GCA_903798385.1. NCBI lineage: Eukaryota > Viridiplantae > Streptophyta > Magnoliopsida > Lamiales > Oleaceae > Fraxinus > Fraxinus cuspidata. The sequence goes on from CAIGRP010004221.1 coordinate 3,489, forward strand.
TTCTTCCCGTTAATTCATCACGTTGTCCTGCAAAACGTAAGTTACATAGAATTAAGCTATATTCCAACATATTAATCAACAATATTTCATGTTTTGACAGTAAAATAAGCATGTAAAAACGCATGTATCAACACGTGTATTCGACTTATTGATTCCCGTAGCTTTAGCTTAAAAGTGAAGTATCGATTCTGTCTAGGATTTCAAAAGGTTTTAAAACAAGAAGTTGAGAGTTGAAACATCCTTTAAATCAGTGATAATTGAATGAATACTACATCTCTAACATTAAACTCTTAATGTTCTTCGTCGTTCGTGTGGATTCCTTAACAATCTTGGCTAGATGTATATGCCATACTTTGAGTATATTTAAAGTACAGGTTTGATTCTTCAATCAACTCAAAGCCAATGTTTGGAATTTTTTTGTGGGGACAAGAAACTGAGAATTGCATGGAAAAATTGGATGACCGGTGCTATATTCAAAGATGAAGGTGGTCTTGGTATTCATTGACTTTGTGCTATTTAATCAAGAGAAAGTTAAACAAAACCATGACTTCAGTTTTTCCTTCTCACAAATCAGGTAATAAATGTATTATTTAATTGTTATAAAAATAAGTGGTTTAAATCAATTATTGTAATTTCAATTTATATTTTCATGAATCTCGATAGATTGGATAAAATTATCTTAAAATTAGTTTTTTAAAATTCAAATCCTCCTAATTTCTGTTTAACCTTACGGGGTTTTACTATGATGTGGAAAGAAAAATGACACCCTTCATGTTTAGTTTATGATTAATTTTTTTTGTTTAGTCTAAGTCCACCAATATTTGTAATTTAGGTCATTCAACATCCAAATGTGATGCTTTGATCCTCAATCCAAAAATTCACTTAACTTTCATCCATCTTGATCAAAACTCGTTCATTTAATTTTTTCCCCTTTCAATACCGAATTTTCTCCTAAAATAATCAATCAACACATAGTATTAAAGAGTTGCTTGGCCCTCATTTCTTAAAATTTATTTTTATCCAACCTTATTTTCAACAATAAATTTCATTGGGCCCATAACTTTTATTAACTTTTCAATCAACATTTTACCAAATTTTATCAAAATCTACTAAAAGTTTTGGGCATGTTCTTTCTATCATTTTCAAACTGTTTTCTGTTTTCGATTTTTCAAAACAGTGAAAACGCGTTCTTTTTCCTATTTTCAAAAACGTTTTTTTGAAAACAAGTTAAAAATCTATAAAGAAAACCCGAAACAACAAATTTGTTGTTTTGAGTGTTTTCAGTTATAATCAAGTCTAAACTTTCAAAATGCATTTTGGGTGTTTTCAAAACTATTTTTCAAAATGCCAAAAAGAACACATTTTCAACAATATGAAAATGGACACTCAAAACACAAAACTCAAAATGAATTCAAAACTCAAAACACAAAACTGAAACACAAAGAGAATTCCCTTTAGTTTTTATCCAAATCAAACGGGGACCAAGTAACTAGCTTATAAAAAAAACCTCTAAAATGCCATTTTTGGTGGCTACGATAAATATAATTTTTACACTTACCGCAGCCTAATAAATTTATATGTGAACTAACACGTAATTAAGGAAGCCAACTAAAAGCTTAAGACGCGGAAAATGTGACGCTTATTTTTCCGTACAAAAGTGATTGTTAGATTTGACAGATTTTGAAAATTTTATTGATAAATTGACTGTTTTTAATTGAGAACTATTGTGTTTTTCTATCACAAGTGTACAATATTGAACAAGTAGTATAATGGACTTATGAGTCCACATATTCACTCCCACAAAGACTACCATTTATTTGTAATTTATAGGGATGGCAAAAAAACCCGACAAACCCGATACCGGCGGCGCCCGCCCCGAACGGGGCGGGGAAACCTGCTTAATCGGGTATTAGGGGTGGGGAATTTTGCCCCGGGGCAGGTTCGGGGCGGGGACGGCTAACGGGCCCCCCNGGATGGCAAAAAAACCCGACAAACCCGATACCGGCGGCGCCCGCCCCGAACGGGGCGGGGAAACCTGCTTAATCGGGTATTAGGGGTGGGGAATTTTGCCCCGGGGCAGGTTCGGGGCGGGGACGGCTAACGGGCCCCCCGCCCCTCCCCGTTTTATTTATTTTTTATTTTTTTGTAATTTTTTTTATAATTTCATACATTAAATTGAAATTTTCATTAGTTCTAATAAAAAATGGCAACTAAAATTATTTCTCTAAATCTAATGAATGAGGGCAATAAAAATAAATTATCAAAAACAAGAAAAAAAAAAAGAAGAAAATTAAACGGCGGAGTAAACGGGGAATGGCCGCTGCCCCGCCCCGCCTTAAACGGGGAAAGGGCGGGGACGGGGTGGAGAATTGCTTGGCGCCCTCGCCCCGCCCCGTTGCCATCCCTAGTAATTTACTACTGGTAACTTCTACTTGATGAAAACAAAATGTATTTAGTGATCGATGATCTATAGTATTCTAACGAACTTAATGTTATCGAAATGCACAAAATAATCAAATAGGTTTTAAATATAACGAAGATATTTGGGCATAAAATGTCATTTATCAATCATATTTAATTCTTTAATCCATTCTATATCTATAAGTGAATCCAGATGAACCCTAATTGAGCGCCTTAAATCTCTAACAACCCATTTAACGACCGTACTAACCATAAAAGGTATCTCTACACTTTTACTCAAAGTGCCGAATTTTACTATGTGGCCTAAATCTAAAGTTACGCTTCTATCTGTTATAGATTTACAAAATCATCGAATTATGCCAAGTAATATAAAGCATTCGCAACCATAGACACAATCTACACATATAAATTTGAAAACTAGAATCTTGAAAATTAAATAAAAGGATCTTAATAAACAACATTCTTCATCCTAACAAAAAGCTTAGTTGAACATACTAAATGAAGAAAAACAAAGAATAATACTGAAATACATCACCGAGTTTTGATTAAGATGAAGTGAATTGGAATAATCTTGTAGTAAGATCTTCTGATTTCCCAAATGAAGCTCCAAACCGAGGGTCTTCAATATCTTGATCTTGATTTACTTCAACCTATTTTTCTCTCCAATTCTCAAAAAGTGCAGGGCCTTTTTCATTCTAGGTCCTTATATAGTATCATAGTTGATTTAGGAGCTCTATACATAATTGTTTTTTAAAAACACTCCAAAAAATAATAGAAAATTACGAAAAATACCCTCGTCGAACCCAGTAGTGGGTTGCAAAAACTCGGCAAACAAGTACTCCCAATGATTGATCTGTGGCCGTTAGTTTGCTAACTGCGACTAGACTTTGGATGCAATTCCTTTTTTAGCAATTTGGTCCTTCAACTTTCACTCTTCCATTACAGTCCCTAAGTTTTCTTTTTAATTCCTCTTTCGTCCTTCCATAAATTGCAAAGTAGGTCCTTCACTTTCAGTTATTTATAGTTGACCCTCGCCTTTCCAAATTTATAACGTCTTGGTCAGATTAAAGTTCCAAAAGTTAGCAATTTATTCTCCAAACTTTCCAATTGTCAACTTTGCCTCTTCAAACTAATAGATCGTACCCAATTGTTCCAAAACTTCTTCCAATTGATTAATTGTACGCCAGATGATATTCAAATGCCCGAATAAATCTCTAATTAAAATCAAAATCATCACTTTTCACACCAATTGCACTCAAATCTAATCTTTACCTAAAAATCACATAACTTAGCCCCCAGTTTGATGGTCATTATTTGGAAAAATAATATTTTGAATAGTGAATTTTCAGAGAGTATGTGGTTTAAAAGTAGAAAAAAATTTGAATTTACGTGCAAAAAATTTTATTGTTTGAATGTGTAGTTGAAAACTAGTACGTTGATAAAAGAGTTTTGAATTAAAGGCAAGCAAATAGGGGCTTAACTAGGTAGACATTCACTCAATTAGTCGTAATATATGTAGATTAAAACTAAAAATAAGCGTATAAAATAAAATTACCAAATATCCTCAAACTTAACCTCTTATTCGTCCAAGCATGGTCATCTATTCAACACACATCTAAACAACAATTAAGATTTTACATAGCATGTCGTATTTGCCTTGAATTTTGAATCTGCTTAGAAAATTTACAAAAAAATATCTAACATAAGCTACCAAAACATAGTTTAACTTAGTCTCTTTCTTCTATTTTTTGGATCTTTCTTTTGGTTATCGAGGGTAGTAGTGTTTTACCTTGCAAGAAGCCTTTTTTTCCCGATAGATCATCTACTAAACATTGGTAATGAGTAGTGCTAGATTACCCAAGGCTAGCTTCACATGACATTGTAGGCAACTTTTTTCCACATGCCTTGGCTAGTGAATGCTTTTTATTTTGTTGAATAAGTAATTGAGAAAACCCCTAATTTATGGTTACTACTAATTTTCACTTGTTGGTCAATAACACTCCACACAATATTGTACCGGCATGAAATTATTACCTATCTAAGTAACTAAGAACATCAAATCAACCACCCCAAACTATTATTTCCTTTGTGGTTTTGTGGTTGTGTTTTCTAATTTGGTCTTGGTTTTTCGTTATACAAATTCTGTCAATTGTTCTAACCCCAATAGTATGTCAATTCATGACTATTATGCACAAGATATATTAATCTAACATGAACAAGTGTTAACCTAGTCAAAGAGGCATCCCTCAATTACATTTCATAAATCACAAACCACTTCAAATAGCGTTATCATTATACAGCATGGTTATTTATTCACACAAACACACAATTAGAAATTTTTTTATATTTTTATTCAATTTTTTTACATAGTTGGACTGTAAATGAACATATTTAATCCAAACTAAACATCAAACCATTACTTAATTAAAAATCGCACCTCCAAACTTAAATTAAACATTGTCCCTAACGTGAGAAACAAAAGTAAAGGAAAGATTTTATCAGGATCTCCTTGGAATGGAGGTATAATTTGTCTGCCGCTTCAGTGATCTGCGGGATGTGGTGGTGGGTCCTATGCCAGTGGAAATGTCCCACGAGCATCATCATTTCATCGCGATCCTGACAATGAAGCTCATCAATAGTACGGAGTGTGGTGAGGATCATATCCTATCCGTCTTGTAGCTACCTCTATCCTTCTTGCAGATCCCTTTGCCCCTCTTACAGTTATCTTATTGCAATAATTTGATCTTTTATAGATCTCTACATATTCCTCAATGCTAGACCAAAGTCCTCTAGAAATGTTGATACATTAGTATATGTAAATTTTTGTCTAGACAAAGAAAATATTTAATTAGAAGATATATAAGTTTAATTCGCAGAAGCATAATTAAACTCTAGAAAATGGAAAGAAATAACATAAGGAAAAAGAAAATAAGGTGAAGATCAAAATTCCAGGCAAGTGAAAATACTTTCTCCTTAAGACAGTATTGCCCCCCAATGGTGCTAACTGACTACAGCTCTTGCTTTCAAAGATACAATGGATACAACTTGTGGTAGAAGCACTCAAACCACAAGCAATAACGAACTCGTAATGATAATTTTCTCTCTACAAGAAAATGGTTTTATTTAAGATTAATTCACATAAGCATAATTAAATTCTAGAAAATTGAAAGAAAGAGAGTAAGGAAAAAGAATATAAGGTGAAAATCTAAATCTGGGGCAAGTGAGAACACTTTCTCTTTAAGACAATATTGCCCCGCAACGGTGCTAACGGACTACGATACTTATCTCCTAAAATATAACGGATACAACTTGTGGTAGAAACACTTTAAACCACAAATAACAACGAACTTGTAACGATATTTTTCTCTACAAGAAAATGGTTTTGGAATGACTTTGAGAGTATTTTGCAAGAGTTTTGATATAATGATCAATGTAAAAATTATATGGAATGCATAATGGACATTCAATGGGTCCTATATATAGAGGAGGAAAGGTTGTAAGTGAAGTGCGGCGCCCTAAACTCAGTAATCTTTGCCAAAGGTCGTAGTATTTGCTGTCACTAGCCTGTAGCTGGCCTCTTGCTCGAGCGACCATGACACCTTTCCATCAGTACTTCTCTCGCTTGCTTGTCGCTAGACTGTCGCTCGAGCGATAGAGTTAGCCATTTTTCAAGCTCATATATTTTCTTTTCTATCCAACTTTGGACCGCAATTTCTCATTCATCCAAAATTGGTATTGAGATTTCAAATATACCAAGACGATTTACTCGACGAGATGACCCAATATAATGGAAAACATGAAAAAAATCAAATGTTTTAGATCACTAGTTATCCTAAAAGATGCCTAGATTCAGACTTTTTTTTTGGCTAAGCTCTACGTCTTCTCATAATCCTCAGCCAACATCTTACTGCTTAAGCAAGACCACACTTTCAAGTTTATTGCAATGAAAAGAAATAAAATAGATGTTATGCGAGTATGATCATAGGCAATCAACAATTTATCGAATCAAAAGTCATTTTGAACTAGTTTGAGGAAGCAAACGCGAAAGAAGAAAAAATAGAAAGAGAAAAACCTTCTATTGGATTGTATAGATTAATTGAGAACTACCAAGACGAAGGAAGATCGAGAAGAAAGTATGGAAGGGGCAGGCAATAGATTGAGGAAAGCTCAATATCCCACTATGAGGTCAAATCAGTGTAAATACATAATTCGATCTACAGAGCGATATACGAAGAAAGATTTGGTTAAATCAATCCATACCGGTGTTTATCCTTGGAGAAGAGAAATGGAAAAAAATACAAGGCAAGGATATGGCTTAATATTCAATCTAACTCAATTTGATAAGAACATATAGTGGTGGAATAGGATTCAATGCTCAACTAGTCTGGAGACTATAGCTTAGTTGAACTTCTAATCCTACAATGAAACTAAAGATTGAACTCAAATAGATGGTATATTTAAGTTGGTATCTCTTGTTGAAACTTTTTCATGAAACATAAACTTTATAATTTGCCAATATCTTCATGTCAAATCACCAAAAAATTAATTGACGCGGAACATACCTTGATCCATTGATTTGTAACTTGAATAATGAATCTCGAATCTTGATCTTTTGTTCTTCAATTTGATTGCTCCAACCTTCTCTTGATTCTTGATTGTGGGTTTATAGATTTTCCTTTTCAATATGTTT